>PVKC010030116.1:0-14922 GCA_004027635.1 Crocidura indochinensis | reverse complement strand
AATACATTTATATTTGCTGTTGCTAATTTTTATTCAAATACACGTTAGCATGTGTATCCACTGTAATTAATTAAATATTGCGATTTAATAGTATCCATGCAAGAGGGGAATTTATGCAACTAATATTTTACTTAAAATTGGAATCAGAAGGAGGAAATTTAGAATGTCTCTTAAGACATTTTGAGATTTATAAAAAGCCCTCATACCATCTCACACCACAGAGACTGACACACATTACAAAGAACAAGAACAATCAGTACTGGTGGGGATGTGGAGAGAAAGGAACTCTCATTTACTGCTGATGGGAATCCTGTCTAGTCCAGCCTTTATGGAAACCAAAAGGAGATTCCCCCCCAAAAAACCCTGAAAATTGAGTTCCCATATGATCCATCTATACCACTCTATGTATATACCGCAGCAACACAAAAACACAATACAAAAATGCTATCCTCACACCTACATTCATTGCAGCGCTATTTACAAAAGCCAGAATCTGGAAACAACCAAGATGCCATTCAACAGATGAATGGCTGTATATGTGGTACAAATACACATGGAATATTATGCAGCCATCAGGAGAGATGAAGTCATAAAATTTTCCTATACATGGATGGACATGGAATCTATCATGATAAGTAAAGCAAGTCAGAGGGAGAGAGATAGACACAGAATAGTGTCACTCATCTATGGGTTTTCAAGAAAAATTAAAGACGCTACTGTAATAAGGATCAGAGACAATAGAGATGAGGGCTGGAAGGACAGGCTCACTATATGAAGTGCATCACAAAGAGTGGAGAGCGCAGTTAGAAAAGTAACTACACTGACAACTATCATGACAATGCCAATGAGTGAGAGAAGTAGAATGCCTGTCTTGAATAGAGGGGATGAGGGGGGAGTAGGAATGTTGGGACATTGGTGATGGGAATGTTGCACTGGTGAAGGAGGGTGTTCTTTTTATGATTGAAACTCAACTACATATATATTTGCAATCATGGTGCTTAATATAGATATTATAAAAAATCTAAAAATAAAAATTAAGGGGCCGGAGTAGTGGCACAATGATAGGGCATTTGCCTTGCATGAGGCTTACCTAGGGAGAACTGTGGTTCAATCCTCCAGCATCCTATATGGTACCCCAAGTCAGAAGTGATTTCTAAGCGCATAGCCAGGATAACCCCTGAGCATCACCGGTTGTGGCCCAACACCCCCCACCCCAATTAAAAAAGCCTTTGGGCCAGAGAGATAGCACAGCAGTAAGGAGTTTGCCTTGCACCTAGCAAGCCAATCCAGGACTAATGGTGATTCGAATTCTGGCATTCCATATGGTCCCCCTGCCTGCTAGAAGCAATTTCTGAGTGCAGAGTAGGAGTAATCCTTGAGCACCAGCAGGTGTGGCCCCAAAACAGTCAAACAACCCCCCCCAAAAAAAACCCTCAGTAATTCTATTCAAATTCACCAGAAGCAGAATACATTGGTTCATGTGAGTGGAAAGATCATGGATATCTTTGTCCTCAGGAATAAGTGAGATGAACCCTTTGATCTCAAAAGAAACTAAGTTGAGACTTTGGACCTCAGAAATAACTGAATTAACACCTTGCTGGGAGACTTTTCTATTTTTCTATTTAGGCCACACCCAGCAATGCTCAGGGTCTACTCCTGGCTCTGCACTCGGGGAATCACTCCTGCTGGGCTTAGGGAACCATATGAGGTGTGGGGAATCGAACCCAGTTTAACCACATGCACGCAAACACCCTGCCTGCTCAACTATGGCTCCACTTGAAACTTTTCTGCTCACCAAGTCATTGGCTTTGAGGGGCTAGAGCAGTGTTTGCTGAAGGATATTGACCGCGATTGAAGGCTATTGAATAATGGTTAATTGGAACAAATCAAAAACTCCCTTTGTTTTCATTAGAATAAATTAGAGACATTTTAAAAGCATTTTGTAATGTTACTCTGACAAATGTTTACTTGCCAGTGAATTTAGAGGAGGGAGAATGATGCACAGGTATTAAAAATGTGACATAAGTTTTGGTTGTTGAAAGACATTGACTATGACAGCCTGATTCTTTGAAGTCAAGCTTGAGAGACAAATTACACTCTGTTGTACTCTATTTCCTCTTAGAAAGGATAAGAATGGCAATCCCTAATATATTGTTTATTTACGCAGAACACCCCAGCTTGCTATTTTCCCTCTGGCTTTTCTTAAAACAAGCAATCTATTCTCAACAGTTTTAAATTTAATCAATATTTCTAATAAAATAGTTTTACACTTTTCATCTTTATGTATGGACATGGCTTGCAATAGAATCCAAATGAGTTGAAGCAGTAAAGAGGAGACTATCAGAAACAAACAGACCCAAAACCAATCCAGAGATGCTGGGGGATATAGATTAAAGGCAATATGCCTGCCTAATCAGAGTGAGGTCTTGGGTTTGATCCCCAGAGATTCCCACATACAGGGTGTGGTCCCAGCAGCTCTGTTGCATTGGAACCACAGGTATGCATTGGAGTATTAGACTCAGGATCTGCATCAGCAGGGCCTGATTGTACATGAGCACCACAGCTAAGGGAGTTCAACACAGGCCAGCACTTTTGCAAACATAGCAACAAAGGTATGTGAACCCAGAGAGCATCATAGTCAAGTGTGCAAACCCTACACTCAGATGTGTCAGACTCCTGGTTAATAATGGGAGAGGGGATAGGAAAAATGACAAAAATGAATAAATTTGATTTTTTTTGAAAGCCACATTCCAAACGAGTCCATCAAAGCAAATTATTATTGTTCAATACACAAAAAGACCTGGGCTAGATTTCTGGCATCCCATATGATCCCTCAAACCAGGAGCGAGTTCTGAGTGCATAGCCAGTAGTAACCCTTGAGCGCCAGTGGATGTGTGGCCCAAAGACCAAAAAAAAAAAAAAAAAAAAAAAACTATGACAAGTGGCCAGAAAGTTACTACAGTAGGTTGAGTTCTTAACTTACATGTAGCCCACTTGGGTTTGATCCCTGGTACCTCGGATAGTCCCCAAGTACTGGCAGAGTCAGGAGAAAGCCATTTGTAGCCTCCACACCCGCCAAGTAAAAAGAAAGAAAAAGAATATGACACATAGCTTTATGATTATTTCTAATCTAGATACTGAATAGTAACATTGATTTCTTGAGAGTAAATTGTTGTATGTTGAATTGAAAATTAACATATCTTATTGTTCAGGCCTAAAGTTTATTCATAACCTTTCCTAAATTTTCACATACTAGTCATATCCCACCTTTCTAGACAAAAGATATCAAATCTGCAACAGCTAGACATCAATACAGGTAGGTTAATAAAAATATTCTTGTGGTACTGTTCAAAAGTTTATGTGTAGACAAGAAAGTCCTTGTGACCTCTTTGGATCCTTAACAAGAGTTGCTCTTTTTACCCCAAACTGGAGTGATTCAGTCACTGGTGTTTGATGAGGAAGATGATGATTTTGCCACTTAGGACATTTACTCAGGAGTGTCTGTTTCCAGCAATCTTCACCTGAGGAACATCCAGGTTCTATATCTGCTATTGCTTACTTGTTTACCATATTCATTCCCTTACCTTCTTCATCTCTATTTCTCTCTCTCCTTGCACACACATACACACACCTTCATAGAAGAGAATTATTAAGCTTCTTCATCTGAGTAAAAATATGCCACCAGATACATCAGGATATTGTCAGTCAAACCAGACACATTTCTGAGTAAATGGAAGACCTCACATGCATTCCCTATCCTCCAAAACCCCTTTAAGCCATTCTGATGACTTTTATTGATATATAAGAAGCTCATATTCATGGTCCACCCTTTATTGATAAATCAAATCCTGATGACTTAAGTGTGTGGCTGTTTTCAGTGAAGAATGTTCCAGTTAGCTTCATTACCATAATAAGGCTCTATTGAGATTGGCAAATTCTCATGAGGCCAGAGTTGAGCAATTTTGCAGATGGAGCCAGTTAGGGAGTTATATGTCTACTCCTTCAAAGGACCATGGCAATGAATTACGGTCAACTGAAGCAGCTATAGGCCTTAACATAATACACTATATCAACAAATTAAAAATAAAAATCATATAATCATATTAATAGATGCAGAGAAAACATATGATAAGGTTCAGCTCTCATTCAGGATAAAACTCTCAGCAAGATGGGAATGGAAACAACTTTTCTCATTATAGTCAAGACCAAATACCACAAGAAAATGGCAAATATTATACTCAATGGGGATAAACTAAAAGGCTTTCCTCGAAAATCTGGTACAAGACAAGGCTGCCCCTCTCAGCACTCCCATTCAACATAGTACTAGAAGTACTTGCCTTAGCAATTAGACAAGAAAAGATATTAAGGGCATCCAGATAGAAAAGGAAGAAGTCAAACTCTCACTGTTTGCAGATGACATGATACTATATTTAGAAAAACCCTAAAAACTCTACCAAAAAGCTCCTAGAAAAAATAGATTCATATAGCAAAGAGGCAGGCCACAAAATTAACACACAAAAATCAATGGTCTTCTTATATACCAATAATGATAAGAATGTACATTAAAAACAATCTTATTCACATTAGTGCCACATAAACTCAAATACCTCGAGTCAACTTAAAGAGGTGAAGGACCTATAAAAAGAAAAGTACAAAAGCCTGCGTCAAGAAATAAAAGAGGACACAAGGAAAAGGAGACACATACCTTGTTCATGGATTGGGAGGATTAACATCATTAAAATGAAAATACTCCTCAAAGAATTGTATAGATTTAATGATATTCCTCTAACCATACCCATAATTTTCTTCAAAGAAGTGGATAAAATACTCCTGAAATTCATTTGGAACAATAAACACCCACGAGTAGCTAAAACAACCCTTAGGAAAAAGATGAGAGGCATCACCTTCCTCAACTTTAAATTGTATTATAAAGCAATAGTCATTAAAACATCATGGTATTGGAATAAAGACAGACCTTCAGATCAATAAAATAACTTGAGTATTCAGAAAATGTTCCCCAGACATACAGTCAATTAAGCAATCTTTAATAAAGGGTCAAGAACTGCAAAATGGAGCAAGAAAGCCTCTTCAACAAATGGTGCTGGGACAACTGGTGAGCCACATGCAAAAAAGCAAATTCAGAGCTCCATCTAACACCATGCAAAAATGTCAAATCCAAATGGATTCAAGACCTTGATATTAGACCCAGAATCATAAAGTATACAGAAGAACACATAGGTAAAACACTCTATAATATTGAGACAGACTAAAGTCATCTTCAAGGAGGAAACAGCACTGTCCAATCAAGTGGAAGCAGAGATGAACAAATTACATTATAATATTAAACTGAGAAGCTTCAGCACCTCAAAAGAAATATTAACTAGAATACAAAAGCTACTCACAGAATGGGAGAAACTATTCACTCAAAACCCATCAGATAAGGAGCTAAATATACACAGTACTAACAGAACTTAATAAGAAAAAAAACTCTAACCCCATCAAAAAGTGGGAAGAAGAAATGAACAGACATTTCCTCTAAGAAGAAATGCAAATGGCCAAAAGACACATGAAGCAATAATACTCCAAATCACTAATCATCAGGGAAATGTAAATCAAAACAACTATGAGGCACCATCTCACATCATAGAGACTAGCACACATCACAAAGTACAAGAACAATCAGTGCTGGGGTGGATGTGGAGAGAAAGGAACGCTTATTCACTGGTGATGGAAATGCCATCTAGTCCAGCCTTTATGGAAAACAACATGAAGATTTCTTTAAAAATAAAAAGCCCTGAAAATTAAGCTCTCATACGATTCAACTATCCCACTCCTAGGTTATATCCCTATGAACACAAAAACACAATACAGAAATGCCTTCTGGACCTCTATATTTATTGTAGCATTATTTACAATAGCCAGAACTGGGAAGCAACCCAGCTGCCTGACTACAGATTAGTGGCTAAAGACGTTGTGGTACAGGTACACAATGTAATTAATTCTATGCAGCCATCAGAAAAAATGAAGTCATGAAATTTCCTATACATGGATGGACATGGAAACTATTATGCTGAGTGAAATGAGTTAGAGGAAGAGAGATAGACTCAGAATAGTTTCACTCATCTGTGGGATTTAAGAAAAATAAAAGACAGTATGTTAATAATACCCAGAGACAATAGAGAAGAGAAAAAGAATCACCCCATGATATGAAGCTTACCACAAAGTGATGAGTGTAGTTAGATATATAAATACACCAACAACTATGATGACAATGGTAGTGAGTGAGAGAAATAGAATGTCTGTGTCGAATACAGGCAGGGTTTGGGAAAGAAGGGAAATGGGGTCACTGGTGGTGGGAAGGTTGCACTGGTGGATAGAATAAAAAAATGAAACCCAACTACAAAAAAAAAAAAAACATAGTATTTGAATTAGTACACTTGGCTGTATTGTGTTCATTAATTAAGTCTTTTGTTTTTGCTTTTGGGTCACACTCAAGGCCTGTCCCTGACTACTCAGAAGCTACCCCTGGTGTTCAGGGGGGATCATATGTGATGCCAAGGATCAAGCCAAGTCACTTGGTAGCTGACTTATGCAGGCAAGCACTTGCCTCATATCGGACTACTGAAGTAGTGCAGATACTTGCCTTGCATTTAACTGACCTGGGTTTAATTTCAGGCACATATATGACCCGTTAACCTTCCAGAAGTGATCCCTGAACACAGACAGAGCCAGAAGCAAACCCTGAATATGAGAACCGCAGGTCACTAGGGCTATTGCAAACACATCTTGACTTCTCTACTTCCATTTCTACTATTTGCTTCTTGTCCAGTGATATTATTTTTATCAATGACTCTTATGCCACCTTTCATTCTTTTATTTAGAATGGATTAGCAAATTCCTATTGCCCAGGACTAGTTTGAAGCAGTTTTCTTCCAACGTGGAATTACATGGAAAATGAAGCACAGATATTGTTGGTGGCTGTCTGAGAAAATTCCATAAACTTTTATACATTAAGAGACATTTTGGGGGCCTGAGAGATAGCACAGTGGTAAGGTGTTTGTCTTGCTTGCAGAAGGACGGTGATTCGAATCCCAGCATCCCCTATGTTCCCCCAAACCTGCCAGGAGCTATTTCTGAGCATAGAGCCAGGAGTAACCTCTGAGCACTGCCAGGTGTGACCCAACACCCCCCCCCCCAAATAGAGGCATTTTGAAGAATAATACATAATTATTCTCAATAAGAACAAAAACAATGGTGGCATGATTCATAGAGCTTCTTATATCCCATCTCTAGAATTTTGAGTTAGGGAAAAATAAAGTTTGGAGATGAAGTTTTAGTATCTATGTGATCTGAATATGGAAGGAGATTCTAGCTAGGAGAGATTTGTTTTATTACATATGCCTTTCTAGGAAGGCACCATCCGTTTGGTTTAGATAAAATGTTTGTCCTAAAAAATTTTCTTTGGCTAAAGTTAAGGCTTTTGGAAAGAGGACCAGACAAATACTAATATCAGCTGTCATCTCTGAATGTTTGCAGAATCAGCAAGTGGTCATAAAGTTCTATTATATGGAATCATCCCAACAACATGAACAAGATATATAACTCAGATTTATTGCTCCATGTTAATACTCCTGTCCAAACAGAAAGAGGCACTCTGTGTGTCAGATGAAAGATGTCTCTTTAGATTCTAAATGCTGACATTCCTATCAATTGGTTAAAGCATTTATTTTAAGAATAATTGTGAAAAGTGTTAACTTCACATGCAGATCTAATCAAAATATTTCAAAAAACAAGTATATAAAGAAGTAAATTTCAAATAAAAATTTATATTGAATGTCAGTAAAATAAATTTAGAGGGAATATGATGTAATTTTTAGAACCAGAAAATATTTATAAAGTTTAAGCAGTATAGGAGGCAGAGAAGAGCATTTGTCTTGTAAGTGGCCAACCCAAATTCAACCTCTAATATCCCATTTGGCTACCCAAGCCTTGTAGGAACGATGCCAGAATGCAAGCCAGGAGTAAGTCATGAGCCATGGCAAGTGAGGCTCAAGAATCAAAATAAAATTATATTAATACTAAAGATGATAATATAATGTACATAGAGAATATAATTAATCTTTGTATGATACAATAGTATTCAAAAATTAACAAAATAGCTTTAAAGACTGTTCCTATTCCAGCTATAGCTATATGTTTTAGCTCTATAATTCCATTTAGGCCATGAGTTCCTTTGAAAAAGTTCTCTTTGGATATTCTTCACAAATTGAAAATAGATTAAAAATAAGGTGTTAACAACAACAACAACAACGATGGATAGGAACCTAGAGAACCTAGAGACTCGATCCTAGACCCTGACCTATAACCCATGCAAATACCAAGATTGCTACCTACAGTGACCTGATTTTCTCACACACAACCAAGAGGAAACTCCTAGTATCACAAAAAAGCCTTTGGGATGGGGTAATGAGTATATATGGAGCCAGAGGTTGATTCCATGATGATATGTTTCAAGGATGGAGAAACCCTGAATCTCTTAGGCCACGGGAATTCCCTTTCCCCCCCCAATGTTTGCTGTGCCTATGCAAAAAAAAAAAGTGGGGGGAATGCCAAACCCTACCACTCCAGCACCCATACTTTTTCTTGTTTTTGTTTTTCTTGTTAGTTTTTGACTTTATTTTTCCTCTGTTTTTTTCTTCCACTATTCTCTTTCTTTTTCACTCTTGTGGTTCTTATTTAGAGATTTATTTTGAATTTTATTTGCTGGGTCCATTTTTTTTCTTTTTTCTTCCATTTTTCTTTTCTTTTTTTTCTCTCTCTTCTTTCCAAATTTTTTTCTCCATTTTTCTTATCATTTTTATCTCCAATGACAGTCGAATAGATGCTCAAAACAAGCTGCAAAGTGGAGACCAGTTGCACTAGCATTCTGGGTGATAAAGGAGGGAGATATGGGATGCATGCTGGGAACAGGGGTGGAGGGAGGACAGCACTGGTGGTGGGAATGCCCCTCATTCATTGTCACTATGTACCATAAATGATGAAGTGAAAGATTTGTAATGCACTTTGGCCACAATAAAAATTAAAAAGTAAGGTGTTAAGTTTGTCTTGTTAAAAATTTACAAAATTTAGGAGCCGGAGCTATATCACAGTGGTAGAGCATTTTCCTTGCACATGGTTGATCCAGGATGGACTTCAGTTTGATCCCTGGAATCCCATATGGCCCCTCAAGCCAGGAGCGATTTCTGAGTGCATAGCCAGGAGTAACCCCTGAGCAGCATTGGGTGTGGTCCAAAGACCAAAAAACTTTTTTTTTTTTTTTACAAAATTGGAATAACAACCTAAGTTATGAAAACAGTAATGATAAATCATCTTTGATATAAACATAATTAAAAGTAGAGAAATAAAAAAGTATTAAAAGAAAATGAGGAAGCCCTGACACACTTTGTTCTTTTTTTACATTTGAAATGATGCATCTACTTCTATCACAGATGAAATAACTGGTGAGCAAGCAGTTATTTATCATTTGATAGCGTTGACAACTTGCTCTTTTATTTTGTAAGTTAAAATATTTTAGATTTGAATGTAAAATTGCAGTTAAGATATTGTTGGGGACCATATGGTATTTGTATTTCACCCTCTGACTTACTATGCTTACTATTACCCTTACATTCTATCCACATTGCAATAAGCTACCTGGTTCCATGGCTGTGCTGTATTCCATTGGTGATATATACCAAAACCTGCTGATCTAGTTCTCTTTATAGAGATGAGAATGTGTTTCTGTAATCTGTTGGGCTTTGATCTGTTATTTCTTCCAGAGCTAATTTTGTTCCTTTTTTCCCATTTTTGTGCCACACCTAGTAGTGTTTGGGTTTACCATATATTTTGACCTTCAATCAAACCTGAAGCAAGCTCTACTATTGCTCTAGCTCTTATTCCATTTTCATGAGTATTCAACATTAATACTCTCTTTTGGTCACTTCTTTTTTTTTTTTTTTGGTTTTTTTGGGTCACACCCAGCAGTGCTCAGGGGCCACTCCTGGCATCATGCTCAGAAATTGCTCCTGGCAGGCACGGGGGACCATATGGGGCACCGGGATTCGAACCGATGACTTTCTGCATGAAAGGCAAACACCCTACCTCCATGCTATCTCCCGGGCCCTTTTTGGTCACTTCTTATACATTCTTCTATCAACAAATTTTTACTTAGAGCCTAATGCATATTAATTCCTGTTCTGGAGCAGTAATTATAACAGTAAAAAAACTGAACAAGGAAGAACCCTTCATAAAACTTGAGACTTAGTGTGTTCTGAGAGTTTAGCTAAACTCCTGCATCCACAATGCTGCCTCAAGGTTAAATTTTTTGATTCACCTGTCCTGAAAGGGCCTTAAACTGATGCTAAAACCCTCCAGCAAGGGCATGCCCTTAAAGGCTGTAGCTTGGGCTACTGATACACTTCCCCACAATTCTGTGATAGTCTCTTCCTCCTCCCAAGGCCCTTCACTTTGTACATCCCTGAGGACAGATTTTCTAGAGGAGTTGGAGAAATATCAGAGGGGTCAGGGTACTTGCCTTGCATGAAACTGATCCTGATTCAATCCTGGCACTGCATAATTCCCCACCAAGCACCACTAGAAACTACCCTTGAGCTGGGAATAGTCCTCAAATCCACACTCCCTGTGGCTGGAGAGGAAGCACAGTGATAGCTTGTCTTGCACTCAGTCAACCCAGGATAGTGGTTTGATTCCCAACATCCCATAAGGTCCCCCCAGCCTGCCAGGGGCGATTTCTGAGTGCAGAGTCAGGAGTAACCCGAGTGCCACCGGGTGTGACACATAAACCAAAAAAAAAAAAAAAGACATATTCCCTAAAAAAAAAAAAAAAGACATATTCCCTAAAAAGCCCCCCATGGTTTACCCTAAACCCCACTTTTTGGTTTAATTTGCTAATTCAGCCTTCACCAGGGATCTGATGTTCTCCATCCAGGTATCCAGATAAATTCTTATGCCCCACATCTTGGCTCTTTCTTCCTGTACTCTGCTTTGACCTCCCTATGACTTCCCAAAGTGTACTTTTGACTTTCTCCAGGACCCATGAGCATCTCCATCCAATTTCTCTCATGTTTACTCACCACTAAGCTTGTGCTCTACTCAATAAACAATCTTTAAACAGGGACACACAAGTCATGGAGAGACACATCTAAGAAAACAGGCAAGTAACAAATTGCCAACAAACAAGGTCAAATTGAATGATATTCTAGGAATAATGAAGCAGATCAAACAGAAGTTAAGACACTTGTCTTGTAAGCAGCTGACTTGGTTCATCCTGGGCACCAAATCAGATCCTGAATGCTGCCACGGGTAACAACTGAGCACAGAGACAGGAGCAACTCATGCGCACTATTGGGGGTGATCCCCAAATAATGTCCCTGCAAAAGAACAAAGTTGAGGTGTAGAATTAATAATAAGGAAGGTAGCTGTTGTGGCAAGGATGATGCTTATGGATTTTCAAAAAGGAATTTGAAAATTAAGGAAAAGAAATTTCCTTCTGGAGCCTTCAGGGAATACATGGTTCTTACAAAATCAAAATTTTGATTTCAGAATTCTATTTTTGCAGGGTTTTTGATTGCAGGCACACCCACCTATATTTAGGGATTACTCCTGGCTCTGGACTCAGATGTCACATTTGGCCAGCTGGGAAATACATATGGGGTGCCAGAGATTGAACTGGGTTAGCCATGAGTAAAGCAAGTGTTTTATCTTTTTCTAGCCTGTATGTTGACTGTAAGGCAATACATTTCTATAACTTAAAGCCAAAAATAAAAAGTGGATTTAAAAGTAGGGCTCGTGTGAATGGGTGTGAGTTAAGCAGAGACCTAAAGTAAAGCACTTAAATGAATGTACACAAACCTCAAAGAACAACTATTTCGTTTCAGGGGCTTTAGAAAGACTTTTGTTCTGTACCAGGCTCCTGAAATTCAGCTACATGAGCTTTGCACTTTTACCTTAAGGCTTTATTGCCTTAAAATGCAACTCCTCTAAGAGAGCAATTATTTAAATTGCACCTGTCAACTATTTCTGTGTGACTGAGTTTCAGAAATTTTATAAGGAGGTAAAGGTTGTAGTACCAAATCAGAAGGAAGTTGGTACTGTGTAGTGTAGAGTGTAAATTATGTGGCTTTCAAATCCTGCCTCAGTCACCAATAGTGTGACCTTTATCAAGTCACTTGTTCTTGTGCTGCCTCAGTTTCCCAGCAGTAAAAGGGGATAATAGACATATATAATGAATAGATAAGTAGTAAGAAATAGATATGGTGATGGAACACTGTACTTTCATTGTTCATACCCTCTCTCTTTGGGGAGCACAGGGAGAAATAACAAATAACTATAAATAAATGTCTATTGACACAAAATATCTATATTTAATTATATAACACCCTCAGACTTGGCCAGGTCACTTTTATTTTTGAAGTGTGAGTGTAAGTGAATTTCTCCAAAACTTTCAGAGCCTGTTCACCTTTTCATCATGCTCTCTTTTCTCTCTACATGAGGCTAATGATGTCACCAAGAGATATTTCCTGGGTTCTGGAGTAAAGTGGAAGTGCTAAAGATGTAGTCACACTGAAAACAACAAATTTGTGCAATTTGCTGCTTCATGGATTGGTCTGGAGAGCACCATGCTGAGTGAAGTACGGCAGGAAGAGAAGGACAAATAGAATAATTGCCCTCATTTGTGGGATATAAAGAAAAAGTGGGTAAATGACAAAGACAAGTGGAGCCAGAAAATTGGTCTATCAACCTGGGATGACCATGTTAGGGCTGGGGCATGGCTAGGTTAGCAACGGTGAGTATTGGGTTGAGGCTGGGGTGTTGGAACATTGTTTATGTGTGAAAAACCATCATTAACAGCATCATAGTTCATGGTGCCTAAAATTAAAATAGTAAAGAAGATATAGTATGTTATATCTAGACTCTGTGATTTATCACCAAAAGACCACCAGGGAGACAGTATAGCAATGCAAAAGCAAGGGAGTTTATTCCAGCATGCTGGTATCCAACATCTAAGAAATTAGGTCTCTGAGAATGGCTTGCAGGCCAATTTTATAGGGTCCTTAGGGGTTCAGTCTAGGGGATTCCCACCTGAGGCTATTTGATCTTTAAAGTTATTGGTCCATAGTAAAAAGTTGCATTAGATAAATGGTTAGGATTGGCTGTAGGTTAAAATGTTGCACCAGACAAATGGCTAGGGTGAACTGGAGGCTCAGTGAAGGAAAATCATGTGCCTCCAGACCTGGGGTGTGGTGGTCAGGTCCAGGGTGTGGATATCATCTGGCCATCTGTCCGCTGCTGTTTGTGGCATTTTCTAGTATGTACCCCTATTGTCTGGTTGTTATTCTGAGCCTAGTCTTTGTGCCTTAAAACTTGAACCTGTCATAGCTGTGTACTTAGTTAGGTTCACAGCAAATCCAGGCTTACAGAAGCAAACCAGCACTTAACAGTTATATTCTAATGTTCCAAAGGCACACTATATTCTTAGGTTCACAGCAAATTTTAAGTCAAACTTTAGATCCTAATGTTAAAGAGTTTGTTAAAGTTCACCCCCTCAAATAAAGACCACGAACCTTCAGAGAATGCAATCAGTAGCGTTAAGTTTATTGATCCAGAGTTTGTGGGTCCACCAACTCCTGATGCAGTAGGTTTGCTGGTGGAATCTTAGAAACCCAAGGCTTTTATAGTAATTCATATGCTAATAAGGTTTCAAAATTCAAATATTTCATTGATTCACACAACTGTTACACTTCAAAACAGTCGATAATGCAAGCTGAAAAAGGTGCAATTCCTTAACTATCCCAACCCCCTTTTTGAAATCAGTCACCCTAGCCCACATCCTGATGATTTGTAAAAATATGACCTATACCTGCCAGGTGGCCCTTTTGGTCCCTCTCTCTTGACCTTCTAAGGTATCTTGTGTTGGAATGCTCTTTTGGTTCTCTTGAGGGTCAGCTAGGGGAGGGGATGTGGCACACCTGATGTTCTACCCCTAAGGTCTGGTTCCAGGAATTAACTGCCTCTTTAGGCCATTTCTTTTTACCTTATAATTGCAGCCTGTAATGGTAGAGCTTATGTCAACTAAGAGTTAACTCTAACTCAAGAATTTTTTTTTCTTTTTGGATCACACCAAGCAGTGCTCAGGAGTTACTCCTGGCTTTCTGCTCAAAAATCGCTCCTGGCAAACTGGGGGACCATATGGGATGCCAGGATTCGAACCACCATTCTTCAGCATGTGATGTAAATGCCCTACCTCCATGCTATCTCTCCAGCCCCAACTCAAGAATTTTTAAAGGCAAGCAGGAACAGAAGCCAGAGGCATATGGTTAGTCCTAATAAATTATACCCATTACACCTAACTTACCCCAGCTTATTCTTGACCCTTACATTAACAAGAGTACAAATAATATCAAACATTGAACATAAGTGAGAAATTCACTTCTAAATTTCTTTTTTATATTATTTTACACCCAGTGGCGCTAAGGGGTTATTTCGGGCTCTGTGGTCAGAAATTGCTCCTGGCAAGCTTGAAGGACCATATGGAGTGTGGGGAATCAAACCCAGGCCTAATGCCCTACCACTGTGCTATGACTCCAGCCGCAGGTCCTTTTTGAAAAAACTAGATTGACTTTGGGCATGGATGAGCAGCAGATTTAAGATCAAAACCTCCAAGCTGGAGATAATAAACAATATCATGTAAATACTTTTATGGTTTAGGAAAACAATGTCAAAATTAAAGGGTCTGGGGTTGGAGTGATAGTACAGTGTTTGCTGCAATTAGACGACTTGGGTTCTATCCCTGGTATGCCCATTTGGTCCCCCCAACCTGAAAGGAGTAAATTATGAATGTAAAATCAGGAGTAATCCCTGAGC
>PVKC010030115.1:0-14914 GCA_004027635.1 Crocidura indochinensis | reverse complement strand
CGGGGTGGGGCTACACTTACTTTATACTAATATGGGCAGAATAAGGTACAATTTAATATTTCAATCATTTAAAAGTATATTATAAGACAGGGATGACTCATGCAATTAATAAACACAGAGCACTTACTCTGAGTCAGGAAGCATGCCAAAAATGAAATACTACAGTGGAGAACAAAACAATCTCGACTTCCCAAAGGTTTATAATTTAGTAATAAGCAGTGCTGCTTGATGTTCAGTCATGTATGTTTGCCATGTCCCCACCAGGACCTAAGTTCCTATGAGGGAAAAAAAAAACCCACAACTGCTATTTGCGAGTTTATCACATGTCTCTGACTATATGTGAAAATCAGGAGATCTTTAACAAACACTTGCATAATAATAGGATGTTCCAATATCTGCTTTTGTATTAAGGTCAGGCACCATACAATACTAATTATCAAAAGCTAAGGGTTGTTCTCTTGAGCTTTCCCATGTCCTGGGTAAAATAGATCAGTGTAATTGTTTGGATAGACGATCCTACCATAGTCTATAGATCATTTTAGAAAAATTCTTCTAACTACAATACACTGAGCTCTATTATTAATGTATTTTTAAACTCAGATGCAAAATGGAACACTTTTAAGGACGGATTCACCCTTAGCATGAGTTGCTAATGGTAACCTAAGAGCAACAGGTTCTGTTTATTTAATCTTTTTATTAATTAATTAATTATTTTTATTTATTATTTAAATCTCTGGAGGTAGCTCATAGAACAACATTTATGTTTGATATAGTTTCATTTTCTTTTTTTCTGAGACTAAGGAATATTTTTATTTATTCATCATGATTTACAGAGCTGTTGATAACAGTTTCAGGCATTCAATGTTCCAATTCCAAATTATTTACAAGGCTATTGATAATAGAGTTTTGGGCATTTAATGTTCCAACTTCAAATCACCACCCACCAGTGACACCCCCCACCAATAACCCAAATTTCCCTCTCTCTCTACCCATCTTATTAGCAAACTCTCTTTTGTAAATTTGCTTATGTTGAACTTATTTTGCTCAGGTTGAGCCACATGCTTACAATAACATTTACTCTTGTGATTTTGATATACTTAGTTATATCTTTTTTAGCTTTCATTATGCTTTTAATTGTATTATAATAATTTTTATTTTGATCAAATTGGATTAATATCTTTTACAGTAATATTTTAGGTACCTATTGACATTGAAACAGGGGAATTCCCACCACCAAAGTTGTTCTCCCTCCACCCCATCCCAGCATGCATTCCATATCCCCCTCCTTTGCTGCTTGGGCTACTAGTATAAGTGGTCCGCTCTGTGTCTAGCTTGTTGTAGATTGGGTATTGAGTCTGTTGTCATTGGCTTTTTTGTTTAAGTTCGATCATTTTTATTACTACTTCTTTATCATACAATTGTTTGGTCTTGGTACCCTCCATTATTTCCCCCTCAGTTTGAGAGAAGGAACAAGATGGTAAAATTTATGTGGTCCGGTTTGAAGAAAAGAAAATCATAAAATGGTTAAAAATCAAACAAACAAGCAAAAAATGGGCTGAGTCCTTATACAGGCTATAAATATCAATTTGAGAGAAGAAAGGAAAAAATAAAGAGAAACACAATAACAATACAAAAATAAAAATAAAACAAAAAATCCTAAAAGCACCACAGTGATAAAGACAACTGCCACACAATAACCACGATCTTAAAATAAAAAAGAGCACAAAAAATGAAAACAACATCAGCAATAGCAAATCCAAAAATATTATTTTGTGCTGTTTCTTTTTTTCTGCATAAGCACATTAAAATTTGGAGAAATTATAAAGGGAATTCCCTTGGCCTAAGAGATACAGGGTTTCTCCACCCTTGAAGTATACTGTCATGGGAATAACTACAGAGACCATAGATGCTCATTTACTCTTCTCTAGGTCCTTTTGTCGTGTATGGAAAACTTCTGCTCCATCATGGATGATAAATCAAATCTCTGCATTTAGAGATCTTGGTATCTGCACAGGTCAAAGAATGGCGCCGTTAATGAAGTCATTCTTTATGGTTCTAGAAGTTCTGTTCCATCACTGTTGTTTTAATTGGCCATCTGTAGTTAGTGGTCTTGGTTTTTGGACTGATCCTAGGATGAAGCCTAGGATAGAGTCTTTGATTATGTTTCCAAAAGACCTATTCAGTTGCATTTATCTCAACCAGACCTCTGGAATTAGAGACCTTGGTTGTACAGATCGTAGGCCAAAGCCTAGACTGGCTTTTTTATTGGTTCCAGGATAAGTTCTGCCCTGTCATGGTTGTCACAGTCAGTCTTCTGTAGATAGCAATCTTGGCTTTTGCACAGATCAAAGGACAAGTCTGATTTCATCTTATCATTAGATGGTGAGGTAAGACAACCTGCTCTTAGATCAAGTTGTTGCCATTGCCTCATTGTCAGGATATCATTATCAAAACTGGCACATGTTGGTGTCAGAGCAGTATTAAAGATGTCCCAGAGGAAATTTGGTTTCAGGAGCTGTTGCGGAGTATTGTGTCAGTTCTGTCTGAGTTCGGGGTTGGACAGTCACTGTCTAATCACCTGAAGTCTAAGTTGGGTCTACATGACATATGTTCAAGGTAGGAGGTGCCTCTGTAGTGTAAAAAGTCTGAGTTCTTATCCCTAGTAGATAAGAGCTTGCTTCTATATGTAAAAATTTCCCCATTTTTAGTATGCCTTTGCAGGAAGAAATGGTGCTACATATATTTCTGGTGCATTTGATGGTGGGAATGTCAGGCTCCACCCTCTCTATGCCCTGGTTTTGACCTGAGCTATTATCCCTGGCTCATTTTTTAAATTTTTTTCTTTATATATATATGTATACATATATATATATGTATATATATATATATATATAGTCTAAAAAAATCTCAGTGAACATGTCACAGAAGATAGCCAAAGACAAGTGTGTAGTTCCTGGAAACACAATTTAAACCAATTAAACCAATTGTTTTCTCCTAATATTTTCTTTTTTATATTTCAACTAATGCAAAGAATATTCCCATTTTAAAATGAAAATATTCTAAGTAATAACATATCACATTTATTAAATCCTATGATGTCCCATGGCAATTATATCATACTAAGCCTTCCTAAACATTTTAAGAAACAGTTTTTGTGAAATAAGAAATGAGAAGATTAAGAATGAGAAATTGTGCAGATCTTTTGACCTGGTCTTGGATAATAGTTGATGTTTCATTAAACATTTAAAATTCTTAAAGCAATATATTCATCAATATAATCTGATTCATCCAGGTTTATGCCAATAGAGAAGTGCACAAAAACATTGCCACGGTCCAAACATTCGAAATCATAGTGGAATGATATATTGATTTCTTCAGGGAGACATAGTTGCAAATTCTCCTTGGATGCTATTATTATAACAATTTTCTGGGAGTAGCTCCCTCTCAGTCTTGCCATCATCTTGGTACTCATCTAGCCATCTGTCATAGAAAGAGGGAACATAACAATATGAGAGATCATTTAAAGAAGGCATATTACATATAACAGAAAGTAATGTACAGGAAGGATGCAAGGGGGCCTTCAGAAAAAATTCAAAAATTGTGGATTTAAGTATGTTAGCTTTTATATTTAAACTCACTCTTTATAATCATAACACTAACACACAGAATGGCTGTGTATTTCTACATAGGTGATTTCATGGTTCACATATATGTCCTAAAAGATTGGATTTTAGAAATATAATAACATTAGAAATAGTCTAGTTTGGTTTAAACCAGAAATCATCTCTTATTTGAAATTGTCCTTTTTTTCTTTCTTTTATTTTTTATTCTGTTTTGTTTTAGGACCAGCCATGTTCAGGACTTACTTCACGCTCTGTACTCAACATCACTCCTGGTGAGCTCAGGGGACTATCTGGCATACCAGGAATTGACCTTGGATTAGATGCATGGCAGGTAAGCACCATGCCCACTCTACTATTGCTCTGGCCCCCCTATTTCGAATTTTCTCAATGGAAATCTTAATTTTTCTCCATTCATGTGACTCGTAAATGTATACAAAAGCTCAAATTTCGGGTTTAGGAGTGAACTCAATTGGGATTTTTTTTTGGGGGGGGGGGCAGTCCTGGCAGTGCTCAGGGTTTACTCCTAGCTCTGAGTTTAGCAATTGCTACTGGCGAGTCTGGGGAATCATAAAGGATGCCAGGAACCAAACCCTGGCCAGGTGCCGGCAGGGCAAGAGCCTTACCCTCTGTTGTGTTGATCTGGCACTTAAAAGAAACTCTAAGAAATATGATAAACACTTAGAAGAACACTCTAAGAAATATGATAAACATATTTATTTGTACCCTTATTATACATGTTTATATGTTCACATGTATGCATATTTCCATATATGTGCAAAAAAGAAATACATCATATTAATTTTAATGTTTTTTATTGTAGTAAATTCAAAATATCATGTTTTTTTAATGTTAGAAAAAATGGAAAGGCAAATATAAGTATTTTTTATTCCAAGAAGTTATGCCTAACTTAACTATAGTTTTAAATTCTATTGGAACTACAGCTTTAATCTCCTCCAGAAATACACAAAATTTTCTGGCCTGTCCTAATAAGTCCTTTCCATTTATCAGAGGAAAAATGAGTTAGTCACTGATCTTTTTCTGTTCACTATAGGTAGGTTACCTAAACCTAAATTATTCTCTCTTCATTTATCTTTCTTTTATCTGACTCTAAAAGTATTTCATTTCATATAGCTGTTTGTAGAACGTTGGTCCTTGATAGATAAGCTTCATGATTCATTAATTTTTGAATAGTTACAATTGGATATGTGGAATAAATGTATATAATTCAATTATTTACACATATAAAAATCAATCTAAATAATCTCTGAGATATATAACCATAGCGATAGAATGTGTCTCTATCATGAAATCCATTCTTTGTGAGGTACCAAAGATCGTGGGGGTGGCATGTTCATGAAAGATTAGTGCTTCATGAAGGGATGGTCTAGAAATAACCCTTTCTTCTCTTGTCAGTGAGAGGAAGAAAAATGTTTTAAGATCAAAAGTTGCCTATAGAGCCAGAGCGACAGTGACCCCAAACCAAAAAATGTTGCCTATATTCCACAACTAATTTACCATTATGGTGCTGCCAATAATCTCAAGACATTTTGTAGGTACATTTTATGTCCATTGTTAAAGTCCTCCAACAACCCTATAAAAGAGGCACCAGTCTTGCCGTTTGTTATAAGACTAAACCAATAAGCGTAACACTGCAGTGAAGAAGTTGTAATTGAAATCCAATTTTGAACAACTTCAATCTCTGCTCTTCTCTATCCTTAATGATAAATAAAAAGGTTTCTTACAAAAATAAACAGAACAGATCTCTTTGCAGAGTTTGAAAGTCCCAAAACAGGCAATAACCATTATCATGCACAATCATTTGATATTGATGCGTAGTAAGAAAAGTAATACATCAAAGATGTGTGCTTCATTTTGTTTGTTCAGAATATGACTTCTCTGAAGTTTTAAAAGAATGTATGTTTTATAGGATCAAAACTGCTGCAAGAAAAAATTTACTCCACTTCTGTGCCTTTGTGCATATGTGAGAACATCTTCTCTAGAGGATTTTCATGGAAAAACACCCGGTAAACTCAGGCATACCCAGTCTCTCAGTTTCATTTACTATCACTTTCTTTCTGCCTAGCCTATTACAAAGGGGGAGCTTCTAGGATGTTCTTTCTTTTATGTAAATGTGGCTTAGTGCTAGCAACTAAGATGCACAATGCTTCTGCACAAGAAGCAAATAAGTGAAGAAGGCAGTGTATGATTCAAAGATCCTGTGAACATATTTACACAAATAACTCCATCATGACTTTTAGGCCCCTACGTTTGATCTCATGTGAATTTTTGAAGAATGAACTGCACTGCCATATCAACGACTCCTCCTTTTTCCTCTATCTCTTGGAAGGTGGCATGGAAGGAAGCCAATTGTACAATGACAAAAAGTATATATTAAATTTAATTAAGATGAAGTCATAGCCAATGGAAATGAACAAGAATTATAATAAATACATAGAAATGCATAATACAGATAAATTAATTTTTTATTATTTTAGTTTCCACTTGTACAATGCATCTCTTAACCAAGATGCATTTGCTATTTTATTGATAAACCCACATTAAGTCAGTTGGTGTGATGTAATCATTCTTATGATTAAACAGAATTCAAGTGATTCGCCATGAATGGTGATTGAACCAAGAAGTCATCTTTGTGACCCGACTCTCCTCGTTTTTATTGCATCTACATCATCTTAGAAGCATGCTTTAGTAATCACAGTTCACAAACATACTTGCATTTGATTTTAAATGATTCAAATAAATTTTAAGAAACAGGTATTTTCTATTTTGTTTACCATATGAGTAAATTGAGCCTCAGAAAAATTGGTAAAGGTAGCTTTCCCTGGAGCTGGAGCAATGGTGCAGTGGTCCCTGGCACACCGCTGACCCAGAATGGACTGCAGTTCGATACCTGGGCAACCCATCTGGTCCCCCAAGCCAGGAGCAATTTCTGAGCACATAGCCAGGAGTAATCCCTGAGCATCACTGGGGGTGGACCAAAAAAAAAAAAAAAGCACCTTCCCTTAATCCAACAAATAGTTTAAGAATCTCTTACATTCAAGCCAGTTTTTTTTCCATTTCAGAATGCTTATTACAGAAAAGAAAGATACTAAACAGTACTAATAAAGTGAGATTTGGTATTGAGACAAAATTTCTGGAAGAAGGATGTTTTCTTCTCTGGTTTGAAAGAAGAAAATGATATGACCTAATAACAGAATGTAGGTCAATGGACCAGCTCGAAAGAATTACACAGATGTTGCATGATTTGTCTAGTGATGAATTAAGTAGCAGCATACCTGTGACAGGGAAACAGCACCTCTTGATTGCCATCTCCTTCCTCAAACTTAACAACAATGCTCTCAAGAAACCATCCGTTACCTGTTTCAAAGGACAAAGGAAATCCCTTTGACTCTTTGGCATAAAATACACTAGTATTGTGATTTGATTGAAAGACTTGTCAATGTTCTTTTTAAAAAGTACACTTGTCCCCCATGCCTGCGAGGAGCAATTTCTGAGCATGGAGCCAGGCGTAACCCCTGAGCACTGCCGGGTGTGACCCAAAAACCAAAAAAAAAAAAAAAAAAAAAGTACACTTGTCAGAGCCATACAGAAAAGGGATCTGATATTTGTTCAGTCCATGGAGCTAAGAGTGGAGGTAAGGGAAGCATGCTGGGAACAAGGGCAGAGGGAGGTTAGCACTGGTGGTGAGAATGACTCTAATTCAACTGTTACTAAGTACCATAAATATAACTACGAAGGACTTTTAATTTACATTGGTCTCAATAAAATTATTTTTAAAAAGTGTACTTGTCAGGTAATTTGGGTACAATGATATGCACAACCAAAATATACTGATGGAGAATTGAAAGCATGGATGAGAGATGACCTAATTATTCAGACACGGAAGTAGAGGACCAAAGAACATTATCTATCAAGAACACAAATTCTATTTAATTCCTAGAAGTGAAGTTCAATAGTGAATTTGCATGAAGATATGTCAGTGCATTATTTTTGTTTTGATTTGATTTTTTATTTAATGGTATTGATTGAGGTTCTGTGATTTGCAATACTATTAATGATGTGTTCTCTTGCATGTACTTCCAATGCTACACCCCTCACCAGTTCACCCACCATTCTCCCTCAAAACTCCCATCACTCATTATGGTGAAGACTTTCCATTCATCAATACACCGAAGGAAAAAAAATGCACCTTTTGCATTTGTCAATACAACTAAGAAAAAAAAAGGAAATTATAAAAGAAAGGTAGGTAAAAAAAAGGAAAATGGAAAGTATTATGTGTTGTGAAGAAAAATTTATTCGGAACCAGAAAGATAGTAAGATTGGTAGGAAGTTTGCCTTACACACAAACACCAAGTGTCATCTCTGGTACCTTAAGTGGTCCCCCAAGCCCAGCAAAAGTCCTCCCTAAGTGCAAATCCAGGAGTAAGCCCTAAGCATTAATGGGTGTGGCTAAAAATAATAAGAACTTATTCAAGTACAAAGTGGCTTTCAAAGTTTAAATTAAAGGGGCCGGGCGGTGGCGCTGGAGGTAAGGTGCCTGCCTTACCTGCGCTAGCCTTGGACGGACCTCGGTTCGATCCCCCAGTACCCTATATGGCTCCCCAGTCCAGGGGTGACTTCTGAGCGCATAGCCATGAGTAACCCCTGAGCATCACTGGGTGTGGCCCAAACCCCCCCAAAAAAATTAAATTAAAAAGAACTTAGAAACAGAAATAAGAAAGATGAGAAAAATAGATAGCTGTACAAACCACAAAGCCTTAATAAAGCTTGCATAAATATAGAATAGATATAACATAATTTATGGAAAAATTTATCTGAATTTAGAAAATGTCAACAAAAATACATAAATATATAGCCATTCCATATTCTTGGGTAGAAAGAAATAAGAGAGGTGTTACTTTCTCACAAATAAGCCCTAAACTTCAAAATACTTATTTCAAACTAATCAGAGGATTTTACAAAAAAAATGACAACCAAATGATAAAATATATTTGAATGCAGGCCATAGTGTTTACACAATGGTATGGTGTTTGCCTTGCTCGTGGACAAGCTGGGAACTGACCTGGGTTCAATTCCAATCATCTTATATGGTTCCCCGGGCCTGCCAGGAGTGATTTCTGAGTGCAGAGCCAGGAGTAACCTCTGAGTGTCACTGGATAAGCCCCCCCCCCAAAAAAAATATATGTGAACGAGTCAAGCTAAAATAGGCATGCCTGAATGTGGATCAAGTAGAAGATTTATCTTGTCAGCTATCAAAATATTGTACAATAAAGGAAATATGTGTCTATGTAAGGTAATATTGGTAATATTTGTATATGTGTAAAGATACAACTAAGAAAATATGGAATTAAGGTTGATACGATTTGATATATGGAACCAAAAAAAGACTTATAAGTGACATACTTTTGAAAACAAGTTTGTTGCAAGCATTCCTTGCTCTAAGCTGGGTTGATAAGTCTTATGAAAGTCATCTTGACATTGTACTATTAGCAAACAATGGCAGAAATTATGGATATTGGGTTATTAAGCTCTCCTAGTATAAATGCTCTCCTAGTTAGAATATATTTTTCATATATAAAAAAAAATAGCCGGGGCCCGGGAGATAGCATGGAGGTAAGGCATTTGCCTTTCATGCAAAAGGTCATCGATTCGAATCCCGGTGCCCCATATGGTCCCCCGTGCCTGCCAGGAGCAATTTCTGAGTATGGAGCCAGGAGTAACCCCTGAACACTGCCGGGTGTGACCCAAAAACCAAAAAAAGAAAGAAAAAATAGCCAAAGGGACAGCTCAAAACCTGAAGTGCATCTTTTTGCAGTCAGAGAGTCCAGGTTCAATTCCTGGCACTGCATAATTCCTTGAGCACCTTTAGGAACCATCCTCAGCAACAAGCCAGAGGAGCTCCTATGAACCACCAGCTGTCGTCCTAGGACCAAAAAGAAAAAAAAATCAAAAAAGAAAAAACTGTGATAGTAAATTAATATTTTATGAGTTAATTCTCAATGTTAGATATGTCGATAATTAAAAATCTGAATTTCTTTGTTAAAAATCTTATTGTGGTTAGTTTGAATTACAATTACCTTCTTTCTTTTCCTTTATCGCTTGCAATTAAAAGCAAGTTTTGCCCTGGGGAGTGAGGGCAGGGGAAGGGCAGGAGTACTCTTGGTGGAGGAAAACATTTAACCAGTAGGAGGGGTGATGATGAAAGATGGTTCAGTGGTATGTATGAAACCCTCCAGCAATAGCACTGTAACCCACATTACAAATATATGTGTATGCAGCATATATATTTATATATATGCAATAAACATATCTATCTATACATCTATGGAAGCAGACTAGTAAGTGGGAGGCAAATTGGGAAGGGTCATTCTTAGAACAAAGTGAGCATGGGTAAAGAGATTGCTATTAAAACACTGTGTTCCTAAAGCCCAATTATAAATAACTTTGTAATTACACTGTGACTTAAAACAAACAAGCAAACAAAACTTTCTGCATGGGTCAAATGTGTATCCTTGGAAAACTTAGCACTCATTTTTTCTTGACATTTTTTAGGTTTATATTGTGTGTCTATTTCCATTTCTAGTTTATTTCATCTAGTATTCTCCTGTGCTTTAGAATATATTATGCATAATAGTGGCCCAAAGGTTTCAGTGAATTTATGAATATATAGGATCCAGAGAGATCATTCAGAAACTAAGTGCATACTTTGCATGCAGGAGGCATGATTTGTTCCCTTGTACCATATAGTCTCCATACCTAGGCCTAAAAAACCCTGGAGCAACCCCTAAACACAGAACAGCTTTCTGTAAATACTGCTATGACCCAAACTCAACATTAACAACTTACCTTTTAAAATCTTGAAATAAAAACACAAGCAATCATCTTTTCTACATCCTAGTAAATTCTTAAACTTGAATTTTAATGCATTTCCAATATCTTATCCTCTATGTATTTTAACCTTTATGATACTCTGATAAAGTTGTTTCTGGAGTTGTATTAATGTAAGAATTCACCAGCATCACTTCTGTGATATTTCATCTTATTGTCATGACCACTTCCTCTTTTGAGATCATAGGCCCCTTTACTAAGGGCCTGGGGAAACTTATTTGATATCTCTCAAAGAATGGCAGAATCAACATTTTCAGGAGCATATAGGTCTTCTATAAGTCCACTGACATTTGATTTGAACTTCACTTTCAGCATTAGATTTTTTTTTGTTATTGGATGCAGTCTCATTTTTGAACTACACATTTATACAAGATATTATGTGGGTTTTTGAATAGGAGGAGAAGAATCAGAAGAACTGTAAGCCTTTCTGTCTCTGTATAAACTATTATAGAAGTATCGCCAGCAAACATTACCATAGTTGTTATTGGTCCCTGTTCAAGATGTACCTTAATGACAGATGCAGCTATTTGTGGGTTGAAGACTTCACTGATAAAGTCTTCAATTCTTTTCAATTATAATACACATATTTCTGCAC
Source organism: Crocidura indochinensis (assembly GCA_004027635.1). Lineage (NCBI taxonomy): Eukaryota > Metazoa > Chordata > Mammalia > Eulipotyphla > Soricidae > Crocidura > Crocidura indochinensis. The sequence goes on along the minus strand of PVKC010030115.1, from coordinate 3,790 downwards.
CTTAGACTGCATTTTTCTTGAAGTAAACTAGTCTTAAATCGATTGAAATGTTTGCATTCATAAATTATTCAAAGATGATGAAGGCAAGCTTTTCATAAAAGAAAGAATAAGTGACAGTAGTGTAGTTGGTTATTCACGTGGAAAAAGGTGACATCTCATTCTCTTTTTATGTAGCATAACAATCACCTGCAAATGGAGTAAATGTCTAACTCTTAGGAAAAAGATTCTTCTATGCATGTATACATAGACATAAAAATACATACACATATGCATATCTATCTCTGTCATCTGTCAGAAAACTCCAAGAGTAGAAAAAGCTTTCTTAAGATGCAACATATGCTGATTATCATAAAAAATACTACTCTGTAAAAATCCAACTACCATACCTACAAATAATTTAAGTTTATCAGCGGGTCCCACAAACTGGAAAAGTTTTATAGAGTTAACACTAATTTGTTCTCTTCTCTCTTCACTACAAATCAGGGGCTCCTATTTCCCAAGAATCTTTGCTGCTATCATTATATGACCTACTTTCGCAGTAAATAAAGAACAGAATACATAAGTATAATGTCATTTCATGAACGTAAGAGACATTGTTGCTGAGGACTCCCTCCTCTTTCCTTTGTGATATGACCGGGTCTGAGAGATCAAAGAATTTGAGTTCAGTGGTTGTGTAGTAAGATGAATGAATGATTCATGGATCTTTGTGTGCTGGTTCACATTTGTATTGTTATCTGAATGTTAATAAGCCTTTATTTTAGAACCCTTTTAAAGCATTTCATTAGTTGTTTTTGCCTTTATTATATAAATTATAGTCAAATATGTGTATTTCTATAGAAGAGTAAATTCAATAGATAATTGAAAAATAAAAGAATGTTCACTCTCTAGATATCAGGGAATGAAAATAAAGTCAACTAAATGATCAAGTGTATTTTCAGAAATATCTGTTAATTAACAAAAGTCATTATAAAAGCAAGAAAATTGTTAAAAGAAATAATTCAAATATTCAGGAGGGTAATTTTGCGAGAGTCTGTAAACAAAGCACACAGAGCTAGAAGAACCACTGCTTTTAGTGGTGTTTTAGGTTTTAGGTTTTAGGTGGCAGGTTAATTGTATCTTATCTAAATGTGGAAGAGGTTAAAAAGAGAAAAATAGCAACCACCCTGTATTAAATTTTTTATTAAAAAGTGGGCATGACAGTATACTTCAAGGGCAGAGAAACTCTGTACCGTAGGCCAGGGAAATTCCCTCTCTAATGACCCCAATTTTTACTGTGTCTATACAAAAAAAATAGCACGAATTAAATATTTGTTTGTTTGTCATTGTTGTTGCTTTTTGCTTGTTTTTTCTTCTTTGAGGGGGGTGTCACATCTGGAAGCACTTAAGAGTCATTGCGGGCTCTACGCTCAGAACTCACTCCTGGCAGGCTCTGGTGACCATATGGGATGCCAGGATTTGAACCACCGTTCCTCTGCATGCAAAGCAAATGGCATAACCCCTTGCTATTTCTCTGGCCCTTGTTTTTTTCCTTTTCTTTGCCTTTTTTTCCTCTGTGCTTTGATTCGTCTTTATTTCAGGACCGTGACCGTGGTTAGTGTTTGGTTGTTGTCTTTATTGCTGTGGTGCTTTTCAGGTATTTTATTTTTGCTTTGTTTTTGTTTGGGGGGGTTAATTTTTTATTACTTTTATGTTTTCCTTCCTTTTTCCCTTTCTTTTCTTAAACTGATTTTTATAGTCTCTAGAAGGATTCCTCCCGTTTTTTGCTTTTTTGAATTTGTGCCTCCTTTTTTCTTTTTCTTTTTTTTCCTTACCGTCAAAAAGAACCACATGACTTGAACCATCTTGTTCTGTCTCACAAAATGAGGGGGAAAATAATAGAGGGCACCAAGTCCAGACAATCAAATGAACATTGAGTAGAAATAAAAAGGAAGCAGACTTAAACATCAAATCCAAAGTCAACGACAACTGAATTGATGCCCAATTTACAACAAGCTAGACACAGAAGGCACCACTTATACTAGCAGCCCGGAGGGACAAAGGAGGAGGATATGGATGCATGCTAGGGGGGTAAACACAATATTGGTGGAGGGAATGCCCCTGATTCAATGTCTCTATGTATCTAAAATACTACTGTGAATGATTTGTAGTCTACTTTGGTCAACATAAAAATTATTAATAAAATAGAAAGTCATTCTAATAGTTCTAAAATAAAAAAGTGGGCAGAATATTAAAACGTAACTTCGTAAAACTTAAAATGCACTTTTACCATTTGCTTTCAGCTTTCTTTTTTGTTTGTTTTGTTTTGTTTTGTTCTTTTTAGGGGGACTGGGGGCATTCCTGGCAGCGGTCAGGGGTTACTCTGGCTCTGTGCTCAGAAATCACTCCTGGCTCTGGGCCAGAGATCGAACCTGCGTCCGTTCTGGGTCAGTTGCGTGCAAGGCAAACGTCCTACTGCTATGCTACCACTCCATCCCCAGTTTTCAGCTTTCTGAAGCTGAGTTCCAAAGAGCCAAATCACCACATGAACTAGAGAATAGCCTCCCAATTGTCAAGTATCTTACCATATCCTGGGCTAACCCTCAGCCCAGCTATTGCATTTTATTCTTTCTGGAGGAGGAACATCATGTTCTTCTGGGACTAGACAAGGCAGCCTTGCATATTGTCAGATACAGCACTCATTTTCAAACTTTATACCTCTGAGACTGTATAAGCTGCTTATCTTCCAGCTTCCTGCCTCTACAAGGCACCTGTGAGGAGAGTGCCTACATCTAGTTAAAATATTGTATGCACAGCCTCTAACAACGTGCTCAGAGAATAGCAGAAAGCCCTTACATCAGAAAGCAGTATATTTAAATAGTCAGGGGATGGCATGAGTCAGAATACGCAAGTCTGCACTCAGCCAGCTCCGTGGACTCGCTCTGTTTTCTAAAGATATGTAAACAACGTCATGAAAATTATAGATACACTGGCCACGCAGTTGAAAGCGGGCAATTTCAGGAGAAGAGGGCAAACCAGGACCCCACCCTGTCAAAGGCATGTCTGCTGCATCCACAATAGATGCTTCTTTTCGTTTTGTTTTGCTTTGGAGCCACACCCAGAGGCTCTCAGGAGTTACTCCTGGCTCCGGGAACCAAAGGGGATGCCAGGAATTGAACTGAATCCAGGTCTGTCCAGGGTGGGCCATGTGCATGGCAAATGCCCTTCCACTGTGCTATATCTAAGGCCCCAATAGTTGCTTCATCAACCATCTATGGCTCTCTGCAGAGACACCAAATTGGCCCAAACTCCAAGTAAGTTAGTATCCTATTTGGGCTGACATCACCAGGACTTTTTGAGAGCGAATGTAGGCACTTGTCCCTATCCCCTTCTCATACTTACAGAAGCCTGCATCCAAACCATGTCCCACAAAAGCTGCAGTAATCAGCAATAGTGCTTGCAATTCCTGGACTTCTTGGCTGCATTTAAGGCCATGCATCTGCTCCAAATTTTTTGAATACTGTAATCCCCCTAGGAATACACTAATTTAGATACCAATATGTATATGAAGGCACCTATTATTCAGAAACAAAAGAAGTGACAGGATGATCAAGTGGCAACATATCCTGACTAAGCCTTCTTACAATAACTTAATAACTTCATTGATAGATAAAATATTTTTCACAAATGTTCTTGTTGGTTTAGTTTTTACTTTTCTTTCTTTTCTTTTTCAATAATTTCATTTCCACTTACATGAAAACAAATGTATTAGTATCAGCTATGTCACACATGGTCTTAAAATAAAGTATTTTAT
>PVKC010030114.1:0-14917 GCA_004027635.1 Crocidura indochinensis | reverse complement strand
TTTCTTTCTTTCTTTCTTTCTTTCTTTCTTTCTTTCTTTCTTTCTTTCTTTCTTTCTTTCTTTCTTTCTTTCTTTCTTTCTTTCTTTCTTTCTTTCTTTCTTTCTTTCTTCCTTCCTTCCTTCCTTTCTTTCTTTTTTCTTTTCTTTCTTTCCTTCTCTTTTTGTTTTGTTTTTGCATTATACCAGAGAGCACTCAGAAGTCAATCCTGGCTCTATACTCAAAAATCACTGCTAGCAATCTTGGGGGACCATATGAGATGCCAGAATTCCAAGCACCATCCTTCTGCATGCAAGGCAAACACCCTAAATCCATGCTATCTCTCTGGCCCTGTATTTTTTTTTTTTTAACCAAACACATAAGTACTCAACCATTATGCCTGGCTCTGCAGTCAGGAATTATTCTTGGCAGTGCTTGGAAGCCTGTATTGGAAGCTGAAGATCCAATCCAAGTAGGCCTCAAGCAAGGCCAATTTTATAGCCACTGTACTACCTATTGCTCTGTCCCAGTCTCCTACTCTTGAAATTCAGGTGTGCTGACAAAGATTAAATGACAACCTAAGATTAGTTCTTGGAAAGAACTTGGAAGTAATTACTTGGAAGTAATTCTATATAAGCCTTTGAAAAATGGTTCTCTCATCCCATTAAGGGATTGATATTGTTCCAGATCTAACTAGAAAACTAAAGAAAGGTGTGGATTAAGCTTGTTTGACTAGAATGAGTCAATTAGTATATAATTCATCTTATTTATATCCATTTGCTCATGTCATTTTCTGACATTTCAAAGGGGCCTAGGTATGAATTCATAGCATATATGCAACAGAAAGATATCAAGCTAAGTGGTTAAGATACATTTTACATTTTTCCCTAAATTTTGAATTTTAATTGACACTAGGTGACATTGTCAAAAGAGTGTTAATGTGTGTTTTTATTATTGTGGGTTTTTTGTTCTTCTTTGTTTTGAGCTACACTTCACTTATCTTGGCAATAAACTCAGGGCATTTGTCTTGCATGTGGATGACCCAGGTTCAATCTTCAACATTCCATATTGTTCCCTGAGTCTTCCAGGAGCAATTTCTGGGTACAGAGTCAAGAGTAATCCCTGAAAACTGATGGGTGTGGCTCCCAAACATAAAAAAAAAACTAATTACTGTACTTTTTCCACCACGGAATTTCCCAAGTCCTCCTCATCCTTACATCCTGCTCTATATTTCTCTCTCTCTCAGCTTAACATTCCACAGATTAAAAAGTTATTTTTTGCTAGCAAAGAAGTCTATTTTTTTTTAAATTTTGGGTCACACCTGGCAGTGCTCAGGGACTACTCCTGACTCTACGCCCAGAAATTGCCCCCTGCAGGCTTGGGCGACCATATGGGATACCAGGATATAAACCACCGACCTTCTACATGCAAAGCAAATGCCCTACTGCTGTGCTATCTCTCCAGCCCCAGGAAGTCCACTCTTACCCTAGCTGGCATCTGACCTTTTAATTCAAGGTGTCCTGGTAAAATTATAGCACAAGCTGGGATGCTACATTATCCTTCCAAACATATCTACTTATCTTTTATTGCTGGCATTGTACAGGTTCAAGAAAATGTTACCCTTTTGGGAAAGGGGAAGGATAGTTTTGTTTTTTACCTTTCACCATTACTAAGTCCATAAAATGATGACTAATCCCATTGATTTATTATCCACTGTATGTACAAAGACTGGATTTCAACTCAGGTGAGGATCATTCTACCTTAGATTTGTCAGTCACCTTTAAGGATTATTTATTTGTTTGTTCGTTTTTGGTTTTTTGGCCATACCCGGTGACGGTCAGGGGTTACTTCTGGCTCTGTCCTCAGAAATTGCTCCTCGCTCGGGGGACCAAATGGGACGCCTGGGGATCGAATGCCCTACCATTTCACCACTACTCCGGCTCCACTTTCTAGGATTTTTTAAACTGAAAGCTTCAATATATCTGAATGACTCTTGTGGGTACCTCTTGAATGAGTCCTCCATGTTTCGGACAGTTCCACTCTCTTTTGCCAAGGCAGTATGTTTAATTTTCTGTCAATGGATCTGAAACTTCCAAATAAACTATTGGTTCCAAATGGCAACATGATTGTCTGCTTGAAAATCACGATAACCTCCAATCCTCAGTTTCCTTTGCATAATAGATAATAAACTGAACTTTCCAAGAGGTAGGCACTTAAATTGCATGTGATAGTTCTGGTTCTATTCCCTACACTACATATGGTCTCTGGGAACTGTCTAGAATGATCCCTGAGCACAAAGGCAGTGTGCAAAGTGTGTCCTAGACCCTCAAAAAAAAAAAAAAAGCCAACCTAAATCATCTGCTGAGCACTGTCCATAATGTTTGTCCCACTCTTCAGTTTAGCTCTTTGAGTTGTTTTGGCTTCCATCATTCTCTGCTGCTTCATATATGTAGTTTGCAGTCTACTGTTCTTGCCATATTTCAGACTTTGCGTACTACCCCATTCTACTCAAGGTAGATAAACAAATTGTTTAATTTTTTTCAAATGAGGTGGTGCTCTTCAATATTCGAAAATTTGTAAGATTTAAAAGACAATATTAATGAACCACTAAAGAAGGTACTTTTAGGGTTGGAGAAATATTACAGTGGTGAAGGGGCATGCTTTATACATATGAGGGCTCATTCGCTGGTACCATATAGTAACCTGAGCACAACTAGGTACAGTCCTTGGAACCCCTGAACACTGCCAAGTTGACAGGGTAATTCCTAGCCCCACATCTTTGGGCCCTTCCATTGAACTTCTGCATCTGGTTAATGATAATGACATTCTGAGGTGATATCCAAATCATAGCAAATAGGAGCATTGTACTGACTGACTGTGCTCAGGAACTTGAATGTCTCTTAAAATATAAATATACCTAATATTTAAAAGAAATTTTAAATATTTAAGAGATATATTTTTAAATATTTTATTTGAGGCTCATTGATTTTTCAGTACTGCTAATGATAATGTTTTTTGTGTAGTAAGTTCCAACATCACAGCTCCTATGATGCTTCTCTCCACCCTCTGTCCTCAAATCCTCTCTTAGTCCATGCCGGCCACATGTCTCTAATTCTCTCACCCCACCCCCAAATACACATCTGCTGCGTACGTATTAACGTCCCTAAGCAAAAACCTTTCGTGGGTCAAATAAATTTCCACTGGGAATAGGTGGGAAACACGAAGCGGACGAATATGAAATATGAAACATAAAATGAAATGACACCACACAAAATGCATGGGGACCCTCGTCGAAGGGATGAGTAACAAATTTATTTTTCAAGCATATGACTTTTATAAGCACAGGCTAGGAATGCAGGGTGATGTCAGGGAAAACAAAAGAGTGGAAGATGTTCCGGGAAGGTATAATGGAGGACCAGACCTAAAATCTACATATTAAAGACCATTTCTCCAGGTGAGAAAAAAGTCCTGTTGAGGGTTAGTAGAGTAAGCATAAAAACTGGTTTTTCAAGAAACTAGAAGGAGGGAGAAAAAAATATTTAATGTTTATCTGGTAGCCAGAAAATAGATTTTTGGGAGGACGGAGATAATTGTTACCATCAAGAGTTAGACTAAGAAAAACAAGTTGCTGGCGCCAGGTTGTAGGGTTCACAAAGAGGCTAGCCAGCAGGAGACTGTTGGCAGGGTTTTGGTACTGGCTTTTCCTTTGTCTGTAGAGAGACTGAGGCTGGATTTCTATAGTGGCCAAAATAAAGAGAAAATGTAATGTCACAGCCATGTAGGAAGTATGACAGCAATATCACCAGTGATCGATGCAAAGGGTCCATGATAGACCTCTAGACGTTTCTTGGAAGAAAAAATTAATGGGGGGTGACACACATCTATCACCATCATGGTCAACTCTGTTCCTTAGACACTTAGGTACGGAATGACCTCCAAATGACCTAAATTAACAGAACTAAAAGATATTCTTGTGACTCATCATACAAGCAAATCCATACTATTTGAATTATTTTCAGATATATCTATTACTAAATTACAAAACATATGAATTTCTAGAAAAAATGTTTAATAGAATGAAAAATTTTGAAAATGTAGTAGAACAATTTACACACAATAACTATATATACCAATATATTTACTAACTGATAAAATGGGTTCACTGAGGCATGGAAAAGAATGTCTCTGGGAAGGACCTAGGTCTTTTTTGGGGGGTGTAGAACACCAAGCAGTGCTCAGGGGATACTTATGGCTCAGGAATGATGAGGAATTACTCCCAGGTACTCAGGAGACCATATGGAATATCTAGGATAGAACCTGGATCAGCTCCCCACTATACCATCACCCAAGCCCTGGACCTGTGTTTTCTTCACTGACTCTACCTTGGGTTTGTCACCAAGTGGAAGATTCTGTGGAATCTAGTCAAGGAAGATGTCTCACTTGGAAAAAAGTCCTGAAACCAAGTGCCACAGAAAAGTCTGGTAACACAATGAAACTTAATCACAATATTCCTATTGGAAAGGTTTAAGCAGATGAATTTGGGCCTAAGGCTTGGGCAGTTTTCAACAAAGAAGAATCATCATATCATTGACAATTGGGTGAGGAATTGATATGGAGGGCCAAGTGACAAGGACAAATTTAGCATCTGGAAAGTGAAGAGTTATGTAGATGTGTTACCTGCACATATGTTTGGGTAAATTACAAATGACCAAAGGTCATCAAAGAGTGTACATCTTTATGGAGCCCAGCAGGAACAGATGTTGTAGTACAGAAAAATGACTCACTATGCTTAGAATTTGTAGTACAAAACTCTCTAAGAGTGCCTAGCTTTTTAGGTAGAAATGAATAGTGTAAAAAAATGAATGTTCTGTATTGATTTATACTTATTCAAGCAAGACAATATGCATTCCAGATATAATAAAATTATTGATATAATAATTAATATAATTTAATGTTCACTTTTAGATAAATGAAGTCTTGAGATGTTATTTCAATATTGATTAGTGTAATCATGAAATTGTGACTTAAATTCATACTGTCAGTGTACTATTTTATTAAAATTCATAAAATATAATTTTTTCAGAAAGAAGATTCCACCAAAGGATGCAGTGAAATGCAATAAATATTTTTGCAATTAAGTAGTTGTCATATGTTTTGGATAATATGTTAATCTTATTTATGGGTCTATTGATTTTTATCCTTTACATATGTCAGATACAAACTTTTAATTGTATTATTTGTATGCAATATAAAATGTTTGTGTGAATAATAAAATAATGGATTATAAAATAAAAATATATTTTATAATTACAAAGTCAAATAGTTTTGATTTATTACCAATCTAAACTGAAACAATAATAAGGAAATGGGAAGATTTATAAATACTGACAAATCTACTAATATAGTAAAAGTAAAGTGCAATAACACTATTGGGTTTTCCTATATTTTTCAACTTGTATTTTTTTAAAAAATAATTTTGAGTTAATAAGAGTGCTTTCTTTATTCTTTCTTTCTAATTAATTTGCATTATTTGTGGATCAGGGTTATGCTGGCTCTATTTAAGACCATATAATCCGGGGCCCGGGAGATAGCATGGAGGTAAGGCACTTGCCTTTCATGCAAAAGGTCATCAGTTCGAATCCCGGTGCCCCATATGGTCCCCCGTGCCTGCCAGGAGCAATTTCTGAGCATGGAGCCAGGAGTAACCCCTGAGCACTGCCGGGTGTGACCCAAAAACAAAAACAAAAACAAAAAAAAAACAAAAAAAAGACCATATAATTCTTCTTATTTATGTGTGATTATAAAGATTTAGTGATATTTCTTCTTTAAAATAGTAAAATTCACCATTTGCAACAATGTCAATGGAGTATATGTTGGTGGTTAGTAATTGAATAAGGTTTAATGAGCACAAATTTCAACAACCATTGTCATCAGCCTAAAATATCTTAAAATAATTTCTGAAGTATGAGCTTATCTTTTAGGATCTAGAACTAGAAATTAATCTGATTTTATTCTATGTTAGTTTTGGTAGGTTTTAGTTTGAATAATTAGTTTATATTATTCAAGAGGTTGAAACATATATTCATAGAGTTGTGTTACATTTATTTCCTATTAATATTTGCAGAGTAATGCAATTTTTCTCTCAGATTGTTTTATATAATGATTATATGTGTAGATATTTACCAATTTTATTGTTCTTTGTGCAAACATACTTTTGTTAGCAGTTCTTTTTTTTGTTAGCAGTTCTTAATTTGAGTATTTGTTATTATATTTCAAGTTTAAGTTTCATTTTTTTTTTTACATTTTTTCATTATTTCTTTGTGCTTATTTGTGTATGTTTTACTTTGACTAACTTATGGTTAAAACTTGTATTTATCATTTGTGAAGTTTTCTCTTATAATTTAAGTTCAATATTGTCTTGTAATTCTAAATGTCTGGAATAAAACTTTATAACACTATTTATATAATACACATACCTTTGTCATGAACAAAGTTTTAATGAAGTTTATAAATTGACCCTTTGCAACCATTCTGTTTAATTCTCTTCCCCTCCTCTTTGGAAACCACTACTGTGTTCTCAGTATATACTAATTTCTCTGTTTTGTTCATTTGCTTTCATTATATATCACATATATTGTCTTTTACCTATGCCTTAATTAATTCATCATTATCATTTTAATTTTCAGCCATGTTGTCAAAATAGTTAGATATGCAAAACATATCACTCCACAACAACACCAATAACAGTAATAAGGAGTTACTTGTAACAATAACAATAAAACAATAACAGTAAACAGTAACAATAGCAGTAAAAAGGAGGTATTTTGATTAAAAGCTTTGTCAGAGACAGAGACTGATACCAAAAGAAAAAGAGTTTGAATTCAGTTATTAGTGAAATGCAATAAATACTACAAAGAGATATTACCTCATATCTGTGCAGTAAGTTTACAATAAAAATACCAGGAATTCCAGGTGTTGCTGAAGATGTGGAGGAAAGGTAATGAATATATATTGTTAGAAGAAATATAAATTGAGGGATCCTCTAATATGGATTATATAGTTTTGCAATTTCATAGAAGTAGAATTTAAAACAATGCAAGAAAGATAAGAAATAACAAGAAATATTTGTAAGCTATTAGGGATAAAGAAAATATGTTCTTCTGGGGAAGATAGACCTTTAGTGTCTCTCAATTTTTTTTCTGCAGGTTGCTGTCATTGATGGAAACTTCTATAAGTCTGATGACTAGGACTATCAAAAATATAATTTTGCAATAATGACTAAGCTGGGAAAGGCTAGTATAGAGCTGAGAGCAGCAAAAAGGTGACCACTGTCTTGTGGTTAAATGCTACTTAATTTTGTTCACTGAGACAGAAAATTTATGAACAGCCATGGATGAATAAATGCAATAAATTCAAAAGTAGGACACATGAAATATCTGTCAACACCTAGTTGCAACTTTCAAGTTAAGCAGCACTTGCTTTAAAGACTCTAGAAAAATCATCATACCTCCAATTAGATGAATTTAAGATGGTATTCCATGAGTTGTACATTAGTTTCATTTAATGTAATGATAGAATCATGTGGAATCACATAATTTGTGTCTTCTGTCAGTAGTGAGAAGTGTCAAACCTAAGATTGAAATCAGACACTTGAAATTATGTGATAAATTACTTGGAATTATGTATTTGATTTCTTACTCAAAATGAACCTATAATTTGGGCAATTTAAGGCTCAATTGAAATTATTTTGAGAAGATGAGATTGTAACCTGTTGTAATCTCCCAGAGACATGAAAAATTTATACCCATGATCAACTGGAAGAAACCCAAAGAAATTTGTCTCCCAAAGTTTTATCTCCCAGAGTCAAATGAAAGAGATCAAGCCACTTTCTAGAGCCCAGCTTCTAAAATTATGGGTTTTGATCGACTCCATTTGGGCATCACATACAATTCAAATCTAAAAATGTTACTTATAATTGAATTTTTATTTGTATATTTATATACCTTATACCTCGGATCTTGTAGAAATTTCTGAAAAAGGAGGGGTGGAGTGATAGCTCAGCGGAGAAGGTGTTTGTTTTGCATGCAACATTGGATCAATCCCCAGCAACCTATATGGTTCCCCAAGCCTGCCAGGCATAATTTTTGAGTGCAGAGTCACAAGTTATCCCTGAGCACTGACAGATGTGGTCCCCAAATGAAACAAAATAAACCAAAAAAAAAAAAAAAAGAAATTTCTGCAATGTGTCATAAGTAAATAATATTCAAAAAGATTTGATGGAGAGGTAGTTAGTATTCACCGTATGAAATTCTGGACTGCAAAGAAATGTAATTTTTTATTATTATTAGATTTTGGGGCCACACCTGGAGGTGCTCAGTGGTTACTCCTGGCTCTGCACTCGGAAATTAGTCCTGGCAGGCTCCGAGGACCATATGACCTTCCAGGGATTGAGCCCGGGTAGGCAGCATGCACTGTAATCTCTCTGGCTCACGAAAGGCAATTTTTTGTTTGTTTTTTTGGGGTCACACTCAGCAGCGCTTAGGGGTTACTTCTGGCTCTATGCTCAGAAATCGCTCCTGGTAGGCTCGGGGGATATGGGATGCCGGGATTCGAACCACTGTCCTGCGTGCAAGGCAAACACCCATGCCTTCATGCTATCTCTCCAGCCCCAAAGAAAGGCGATTTTTTTTTTTTTTTTGGTTTTTGGGTCTCACCCGGCAGTGCTCAGGGGTTACTCCTGGCTCCATGCTCAGAAATTGCTCCTGGCAGGCACAGGGGACCATATGGGGCACTGGGATTCGAACCGATGACCTTTTGCATGAAAGGCAAACGCCTTACCTCCATGCTATCTCCCGGGCCCTAGAAAGGCAATTTTAATACAAATTTGTTCATGGTTTTGAACAAGAACTATCTTCACATGACGGTAGAGTCTTCGACTGACTCTGACCCTTAGTTCAGGGTCCTCAAAGAGTATATCAATAATTGGAGGATCTAGTTTAACTTATCTAGATGTTAGCATGGTCCCAAAATATGACATTTTAGAAACTGGAAAGAGAAAAAGAAAATCATAAATTTTAGGTAGCTCAGATTTCTTCTTATTCAGACATAATACCATTTATTGGTCAGATATTTATGATGCCATTTACCAACTTATATTAAATATTCTGTACTTGCATCAGATCCCATAGGAATGAAGGGAAATTTATCCATCTAAATGAACAAATGAATGAAATTCTACGTGCTACCCAGTTTAGTGGTGTGAGAGGAAGTTGATAGCTAGAGAATTGAAGAGCCCTCTACCCTATTGTTGATTAGTCGTGGAGTCTGTGGGCAAGTGTGTGAATTCAGGATCCTATAATGTTGTCAGCTGCCATCTAGATTCTAGATATGTAAAAAAAAATAGTGGTTCCACAAGATTTAATACCTTCTAGAACGAAAACAAAGAATTAGAATTGAAATGTCCTCCACACACTACCATTCTCTTGGCAATTACAATACATACAGTGTTGAATCCTACTTTATAAGAACAAAAAGTCCTAAATACAGAATCTTCGGAAGAGAGGGATTTTGAAAGACTGAAAGGATTGCTAATATTCATGTTTGGATAGAGTTTTTACAGATCTCCCATAATGCTGAATGATTAGCGATTGAGTCAAATCTAATTTTTTTCACTGTTACTAGTAGGCTTAATACTAGGTTTCTTTTTGTTGTTGTTGTTTTGTTTATTTTGTTTTGGGGTCCACATTAAGTGGTGATACTCAGAGATTCCTCTTCCTTTGTTTCTTTTTTTTTTTTTTTTGGTTTTGGGGCCATACCCGGTGTACTCAGGGGTTACTACTGGCTATGCCCTCAGAAATCGCTCCTTCCTGGCTTGGGGGACCATATGGGATGCTGGGGGATTGAATCGCGGTCCGATAGGTCAGATGCGTGCAAGGCAAAGGCCCTACCATTATGCCAATGCTCTGGCCACTCTAGGGTAACTCTCCCAGCTCCCCAATTTTGAGTCACACCCGGCAGTGCTCAGTGTCTACTTCTGGCTCTACACTCAGAAATCGCCCCAGCAAGCTCCAGGGACCATATGGATGTCCAGATTCAAACCACCGTCCTTCTGCATGAAAGGCAAATGCCCTACCTCCATGCTATCTTTCAGCCCCTCTGGGGTAAATCTTGATGATGTTATGATGCCTGAGTCAACTGAATTTGGCTCAATGAAAGGCAAGTGCCTTAGCTCCTGTGTTATCTCCCCAGCTTCAAGGTTTCTTCCACTTGAAATAAAAAAGTGGAAACACACTACAGACAATAATTTCCTGGCATAGCACCAACAACACAGCCAGTCACAGCTAAGAGATGGGAATGGGATTTACTCCATGCAAGCATGAGAACATTTTATTCTATGGTAGTATAAGCATAGTGTAGGCCCATTCTGTCAATGAGGAGTCAAGCTCAAACATGTCCAGGATCATTTCCAAGAGCTGAGTTGAGCTCTTGGTGGCCTGAACTGTTGCCTAAATATACGTCATCAAGCTACAGGTGATGATGATGGTCAGGGGTTACTCCTGGATCTGTGCTCAGAAATCACTCCTGGCTTGGGGGGACCATATGGGATGGGGATCAAGCCACGGTCTTTCCTGGGTCAGCTACATGCAAGGCAAACGTCTTATTGATGTACCATTGTTCTGGCCCCAAGATTCCTACTTTTTAAATTACTTTTTATTTAAACACCTTGTTTATAAGGTTATTCATTAACTAGTTGTTCTTTTTAATCTGGTTACAAAGTTGAGTCAGTCATATAAATTTCAATATAACCCCCTTTAAGGCACTGTGGTTTGCAATATCATTCATATCATTTTATCTCCATTCAAAGGCCAGTTTTTGTCTAGAGTGATCATTTCCAAATATCATTGTCATAGTGAAAATTCCTACTTTTAGCAGTTAAGCAATTCTGTGTTCAAAGGCTTTAACAATGCTTAGAATATGATTACATGTAATTAATCAAATATCAAAAGATAAAGGTAATTATACCCAGTGAAAATATTTTAGGAATCACTAGAGAGAGATAAAATAACCTAATTGTCTGAAAGAGAATGTAACTCTGAGATCATGTAACAGTCTTAATCTCTTCACTACTCACTAATAGTCATAAATTATATACTATTACAAAGTCAAGTGGAATATTTCTGAGAATATCATAGTGGCCTTGCAAACGTTTTATTATTGTACTTCAAGAGCATTTCTGAGTGTAGAATAAAACTTCCTTATATTATAATTGCAATATGAAGATTTATTTTAATTCCCCCATCCACCAATCCCTTTGATGTCTATTAGCTTCTTTTAAAAAAAAAGTAATACACATGGAGAACTTAATTCTCAGTCACTGAGAAATTTTGAATAAGTAGTTTTATAATCTTTCAGGGTGGCAAATGCCCTTCAAAAGCAGTGTGATTTATATCTAACCCATCCATTTAGAAACCAGTGTGTAAAGTTTGTTGGCAGGTAGTGAAACTCATTTTTTAATCCAATTATCTACCTTGCTTATGACTATTATACCTGTCATCCACGTTCAGACAAAATTGCTGAAGGTCACTGCCTCTAATATGAAATTCTGCCACACAGAGGCAGAATTAAGTGACTTCAGAAGAAGTTGACAAGTTGTGAATAAGAATAGGTTACTATTCTGCCTATACGAGTTGGTATTGATAAACTAAGTAATGTCCCTCGTCACTGCTGAGTTCAGGTCATGCTCTAATGACACTTCTTGTGACAAGCAAAACACACTTCAGGTAGAAGACGGAGCACATATTAATCTAACTCAAGGGGACTAAAAACAATGAATATGTTTCCAGGGCAGATCAACCATCAAGTCCTGATGGAAATATTTCTCGACTGCTAGTGTCACATTTAGCAAGGAGATAATATGTCTACCTAGTCTTCTATTTTTCTGCATCATAAAGGCTTATTAAGTGCGGCTTTCCACCATAATCATTGTCATCAGTCTTTGAAATGGCACTTGGGCATGCCAGCTTCCGTTAGCTATTTTGACATTTTGAAGGTCCCTGATCATTTTCTTTCATCTTATTAAACCTATGGCCCCGATAGCAAGCTGTTCTCTGCCCTGCCAAGGCAATGATATAGTCATTTATTTCCAACTGGGTTGAACCATCCCAAGTAGTGTTTGCAGTACAACATATAAAATATGGTTCGCTGCTTAATCTTTGCACATACTGCTTGAAAGGGATTGCCTGAGATAGAGAAGTCAGTGCTAAATACTGAGTTTCTTGCAGTGACTATCAAAATATATATATATATTTTTTTGGGGGGTGAGAGTAATTGAACCAGATGAAGCAACTTTCTCCTTTAAAGTATAACTATCAAAACTTACTTTGTTCTTTTTTGTTTGTTTGTTTGTTTGACCACAGCTGGTAGTAGTTGGGGATTACTCCTGGCAGTAATTTCTACACTCAGAAATTACTCCTGCAAGCATGGGGACCATATGAAATGCCTGAGCTAGATAGAACTTGGGTCACTCTCATGAAAGGCAAATGCCCTATCCACTGAGCTATTGCTCCAACCCCTCAAGACATTTTTGAAAGATAAAATTTGTTCCTGAATATGCCATTATCTGGGGCTATGATTTCTCTCTTTCTTGACTGAGGCAATGAAAGAGGAGGTTACAGAGGAAATAGGTAGATTCCTTTGAGTGATTTAATTGTCCTCTATTGGAATGGGTACTTCTTGCTGGATAGGACACTCATAGATTCGAAAAAAAGGTACCCACTTTTTCCCACCTTCTGCTAAATTTATGAATTGCTGGCTAGTAGCACTTACCTGAAAAATATGCCATAGGGTTAGAGAAATAATACAGCTGCCACTTGCTTTGTACTCAGCCAGCCTGATAAGATTGCTGGTACCATGTGTGTTTTCCCAAATACTGCCAGAAAGTACTCCCTGAGTACAGAGCCAGGAGCAAGCCCTGAGTCTGGAACAATGCTGAGTGTGAAGATATATCCCACTAAAGATATATCCCACAGATTCCTAGAAGATGCATGAGAAATAATATGTTTTTTAATAAATATTTGAGCACCATGATTACAAGCATGTTTGTAGTTGGGTTTCGATCATAAACAGAATAGCCCCCCTTCACCAGTCAACTTTATTATGACTTAGCCACATATTTTTTAAGTATCCAGATAGTTCTTTGGCTAGACAGATTGTCAACCATAATAATTACTCTGAATAGATTCAGGCAACCCATAGAGATCTGGGACAACATAAAGAATTTTCTGATGCTATATGAGGTAAATATTTGTGGCATATATGTTATCATTTTATTTTTTAATTTGTTACTGTTTGGAATATGTATGTTAGCTAGATAATATAGACTTAAAACTTTGCTCCACACCTATAGTTTCTGTTTAGATAGTGTATAGACAGATATTAAAGACAGATGTAATGAGGTTTATCTCCTAGCTAGAATACATTTTCCCCTATGATGAACTTAATAAATAATGATTCTCCAGTCAGATTTTATTAATATTAGCTTTATGGTATGAGATTAGTGATATGAAAATGTATAGAAGAAAGGAGCCAAAGAGGTAACAACAGATAGCATGCTTGCCTTGCATGAGGCTAACCAGAATTGAATATCTGGCACCCTAAATTGTGCACTTGAGCCCCACTTGGAGTGATCCTTGAACATAGAATCAGGAGTCAACCCTGAGCACTGTCAGGGGTAGCCCCTCAAATTAATAAAATGTACAAGAGAGCAAAATGGCATAGGTATTAATTTTTTTCTATGAAAAAATATTCTCAAATATAATTTTGAGAAGACAAAGCTGTGGGTTTGATCATTTACTGGTTCCTTGAAGATATTCTTTACCTTCTGAAACCCTAACTACTTATACTCTCGTTAGCCCTGCCCAATATTAGCTCAGTTTGAAGTTATGATTTCTACTTAAATATAAAAATCATGGGGCCGGCAAGGTGGCACTAGAGGTAAGGTGTCTGCCTTGCAAGCGCTAGTCAAGGAAGGACCGCAGTTTGATCCCCTGACAACCCATATGGTCCCCCCAAGCCAGGGGCCATTCCTGAGCACTTAGCCAGGAGTAACCCCTGAGCATCAAATGGGTGTGGCCCCCCCAAAAAAAACAAAAAAAATATAAAACTCATATCTCCCTCAGTCATATTGTGCTTTTCTTAAAAGAATAATCCTGTTAAGTAGTAAACATAGTCACATTCATATTAGTTAGGTGATGAAGAACTCCTAAACGTAAGCCACTTTATGGAAGAGACTAACCTATTTTATTGTAAATACTATTTTTTAAAGTTTGGGCTACATCTGGCAGTGCTCACAGGTTATTACTGACTTTGCACTCAAAAATTACTCCTGGAAGTGTTCAGAGGACCATGTAGGTTGCTGGGGGATCAAACCTGGGTCAGTCACATGCAATGCAAATGCCTTACCCACTATGCTAGTATCCTGGCCCCTGGTATCTCCTCTTATCTGTTACTATAAGCACAGTACTTAACATATATTCAATAACTTTTTATAGCATAGTCATCAATTTTATATATAAAATTAATCAATGTAGAACTAAATAAGTCATAATAATTAAATTTTCTATATTTGTGTATTAAACTCTTCCTTTTTTTTATCACCTCTTTTCTGCCCTTTTCTTGTGGTAGTGCTGATAGTCACAGGGAACTTGGTTATGGCACCAGACATCACATTTAATGATATGTTTATTGATATGAGGTGGCATCAGATTATGACTTGAGACCTCACATTTGCAAAGCAGGAAACCTAACCTACCACTACCATTACCACTAAGTCGTGTCCCCAGAATTCCATGAATTTCATTTTCCAAAGAACTTAAATTTACTGAAGTTAAGGGAAATACTATAGATACTTTGAGCACATACTAGGAATTTGAATTGTTTTAT
>PVKC010030113.1:0-14902 GCA_004027635.1 Crocidura indochinensis | reverse complement strand
ATTGCAAAATCTATCTCTAGCAAAATCCATTAATTCATCTACTACTTCAGCAAACATAAGATTTCTATATAGATTCTCTAACTTTCCCTTAAGTTCCCTTAGTAAATAGAGTATTTGTTGTTCATTCAAATTAAGTACTATCTCTGTTTTCGATTTACCAACTTTATCTTTCTGTTTTTTTATAAATTCATAAGCATTTTTTATCTTGTGCAGAAACTTAGAATACTTATCTAGATTTTGTTTAGAGAAAGATATATTGTTGTCTTGTCGGGTGTTATTTAAAAAGAACAGTCGCACTACATCTCTCGAATACTCTTTCATAAGGTCAATAGGATCAATTCCGTTATTCAAAGACTTAGACATCTTCCTATTATTGGCATCTAAGACAAGTCCATGTAAAAATACTGTTTTGAATGGAATAATTTTTTCGGCATAATAAGACATAAACACCATCCTTGAAATTCAAAACAATAGAATATCTCTGCCTGATATAAGAGTTGTTAGAGGCAACAATGATTTCATATCCTGGAATACTATGCATGGTCATAAAGAAGAGGAAAATCAAGTGTCTAGGACATCAGTTGAAGCTTGAAATCCTGGTTCCGGATCTAAAGAATGTTTATCACCATTTAGATATACTGGAATCTTTATTCCTCACTCTAATTGTCTAGATATACATCAATCTTCCATATTCTCAAGAATAGTTCTTAATTCGGAATCTTTTGTTGCCTTAGTTACTTTCAATAACTCAGGATTCTCATTTCAATACTTCAATGCCTCTTTCGCCAAAACAGAACTCCTAACAAACCATTGTTTACTTAATAAAGGTTCAATAATTGCTCCGCTCCTAGAGGAATAAGAAATATTAAAAGTATGTTCCTCACAAGACACCAAACCCTGATCCATTAAGGCATTTATTATTAATTTCTTGGCTTCTTCTTTAGGTATTCCTGTATATGGCTCTACAAGCATATTCATATCTATATCAAATACTTGTATGCTTCGCAATCCATGCTTTTTCTTTAATTCATAGTCATGGAAATCATGCGCAGGCGAGCATTTCATAGCTCCTGATCCAAACTTAGGATCTATATATTCATCAGCTATTATCTCTACGTATCTATCTACCAAAGGAACCTTTACCTTTTTTCCTATTAAATGCTTATATCGTTCATCATCAGGATGTACAAATATAGCTGTATCCCCTAATATTGTTTCTGGTCTAGTTGTATATGCAGATACATATTCATTTTCTGAATAATAATATTTGACTATATATATCTGACCCTTTGTTTCCCTATGTTCTATTTCTATATCTGATATAGCTGTATTTAACCTAGTATCTCAATTAATTAATTTTTCATCTCTATATATAAGATTGTCTTGATATAGCCTTTTAAATACCGATAATGTATATTCAACTGATTTATTATCTAAGGTAAATCTTTTTTCATTAAAGGGAAGCAGAAAACCTAGATTTGAATACTGTTTAACAATCTTTTGTTCGTGTATTTCCTTTCAATTTCATAACTGCTTTTGAAATTCCTCAGAAGTTAAATCGGATTTACTAATTCCTCTATTTCTTAAATCTTCCTCTACTTTGATCTGTAAAGAAATTCCCGCATGATCTACCCCAAATCCCCAATAACACTTGTCAGAGCCTAAATCCCTTAAATATTTTCTATATAAAGTATCTTGAAGTATAGCATTTCACGTATGGCCTAAATGCAATATTCCCGTGAGATTAGGAGGGGGTAATAATGTGGAAAAGTATTTCACTTATATAACTTTATAAAAATAATCTATTCAACTGATTGGTATCTAAAGCCCATTGTTCTGTCAATTTTTCTGTCAATTTTTCTGTCTCTAGTTTTCAATACATTTCAATGTGGATTTGAATCAAGAGAACAATAAAATCAGACATTACGTCATCCTTGTCTCTCCGATGCATCAGGAATTCCGGAAATTTGTTTCTTGTAATTATCCAAGCAAGCTTTCTTTAATTTCTCAGTAACTTCTTCCATAGTAAGTTTTTTAGATTCCGCTTCTTTTTCCTCATATCCCAAGAATTTACTCTCCTCTTCTCTATGAATAGATCTGTATATCTTCTTTGTTCTCTTATTTCAAATACGATCATTTCTTTCATCTGTCGTAGACAATAAATAGTTATCAAATCAATATCCAAATTGTTTGGAATCTAGATTGAATTGTTTGGTTTGCAAAGAACCTCTTATCGAGATCTTCTCCGTTTTAAAAAAAGAACTAGTCAAACCTATACAACCCGCAGGAATCAAACCCGCCATCGAAGTTGCAAAAGTAATTAATTGAACAGAATAAGCAATCATCAGGATCAATGTAAAAACAATACATAAATTTTTAGTAAATTTAGGTCAAATATTTAAATCTGGAAGATCGAAAAATGTAAAAAAATAAAAATTTGGATTGTTTGCGATTAGAATTCGAAATCTTAAATTATGTACGTGTTTGTGGTAAGGGAGTTTAGATAGGGGATAGGGCCTTCCTTACCGCTGGTTATCTCATAACTCTTAAGTTATGAGTTTGGGTTTATCTCAAGAAGATTGCTGCAAGGGATCTTCATAACCGACCTTAATTTAGTCTCTTGTATGCGTGCAAGATTACAATATCAAAAATGCTTTTGGGGTTCGTCAAGCTAATTCTTGATTATATTCAATTAAAAATCTCTAATTTTAAAAAAGAGATAAGTATATATTTAATGTCTGGTCAAGTATTTCCTAAAACCGGTTTTAAGTAATAAAGAAGTGGATTAGATCTGCTTCTAATGGATTCGAAAGAAGAAAAATTCATAACTAAATACGATTTTCTAAATTACTTTAGGTACCCAAAAGCATTTTGATTTTTACTGGATGAGGAAATAAATAATTTGTTATTAGATGACGAAGTTACAGAATACTTAGAGGAATTAGAGATAGATGACTACATGAGTTTATTGAGGGAGATTGTGGATTCATCAGAATCCTTAATCAAATCAAATACATTTTCCCTAAACAAAATCAAAGATAAAAAATTAATTTCTAAACTAAAAGAGAAATTTAAAGTTCCAACTTTAAGCTTTTATGATCATAGCGTTGTCAGGGATAATAGGAGTAATGAAATTATTAAGATACTTAACGACCAAACCAAACCAAGTGCATTTTTCTATAAACCCGAACTAATATCCGGTTCCCTAAAAATAAAGCCCACAGCAATTTTCAAATATAAAAACAATATATATATATTAGATCACTACTGATCCACATCCCTAAAAAAAGAAAACTTATGTGCATTCATCTTCTACAACCACTTCATAACTAAACATACAAACCTCAAAATATCTCAATATCTAGTCTCTTGAATATCAAACGAAGCATCCCCAATAGCCAAAGACTTTTTCTTATTAATAGGAAACTCACTCCCTTTTACATCACAGAAAAGAAGGCCTAAAGGGTGTTTAGATGAAAAGATGAAGAATATAAATACTTTGTTTGGTTTAAATATGGAATATAAGAATTCTGTTTATGAAAAACTAAATGAAATTAGCCAAGAACATTATGAACTAATAAATAATGATCCATGAGATTTATCAGAAGAACCCGAATTAAGAGAACCGCAAAAAATAATCAATAATCTCAAAGAATTCTTAAAAGAACCAAATAGAAAATTTGATTTTGAACAATCTATTTTTGATTTTTTGAAGCAGAAGGGGAAAATTGTGCCCCCATCAAGCAAACACTACAAACTCGTATTCCAAAAAATATTACCTAAATTCTCATACTCCTCAATAATCATGCCTCTTGATACTTCGATACAGCAAATTCGAAAGCTTGGGTATGTAGGAAGCCAAACGGATAAGTTTTTAGATTGAGTATCAAATATGAAATATCTAAGCGATTTACCTCAAGACCAAGGATACATAGTATTCCCAGATGCAATAAATAAGTTTGAGATTCTTAAGAAAACAAAAACCAAAATATATTACGACTTCGAATCCGTTTCTCTACCCTTTTCCTATTTCCCAAACACAAAACCTTATATGCAAATAGTTTTACAAATATCCTTAATTAAGAAAGTCGAAAATAAGGAGGCTAATGTAAAAAACATAATTATTGATCCACTTGACCTAGAAATTAATTCATTTAAGCAAATAATTGACTCTATATATTTGGATGAACCAGGTGTAATATACATTGTCTATAACCAATCTTTTGAAAACACAAGACTCAAAGAAATGGCAAATCTTATAAATGAAGATGAATACCAATTCAAAGTGGCTCACATTATTGACAGAACTATTGACTTAGCAAATTGATTCACTTATAACAACTCTCCAAGAATCATACATACTCACTTACAAGGATTTCATAGCATAAAAAAGGTAAACAATATGATTTCATCCAAAGAAATAGAAAAAGCCACAAAAATACGTAAATATTCCGATTTACAGAAATGTCAAAATGGGCTTATGGCTCAATCTTTACTATTAGCCAGAGCCTTGGCGGAGAATAAGAATTTGGATCAAGAAAACTGGGAAAAAAATAAGAAATTTATGTTTCAGTATTGTGAGAATGATGTTAGAAGTATGATTGCCGTGGAAATGTATATTGAAGAGTTACTTAGAAGAAATAAGTATCCTCTTGGAGATATAAAGAAATATGCAGATGAAAAATTAAATTTCCGAAGAAAAGGAGTATTTCACTAAAAAACTCGAATTTCTGTACCGGAAAGAGTAGTTATTAATTTAGGTTGTAGATATGTGTATTCTCTGAAATAGAAATACTTAAATAATATAGATAATCCTCCAATTATTCACCACAAAAATCCATGCAAAACTTGCATAAATAATGCCATAAGTATGAAAGTTAATACTCATTTCAGTTTTCTTTTCATGTCATTAAGAACAAGAATTTCATGTTTGCTGTATGTTTTAGCAAATGAATTGGAAATTTCTCGATGCAATCCATAACCAGATACAAAGTCTACAAATGTAAGAATTGTGTTGATTATTAAAAATGCAATTGCACATCCCATAGTCTTTACGCCTCTTGAATTAGGCAAGCCTTTAGTAATTGTCAGAAATTCAAAAAATCAAGTTCCCGAATTAGGTTTGCTGGCCGAAGAAATAACTGCAGTAACTAGAAAAGATAGAAGTTGTATAGTTATGATAATCCCTCAAAGCTTAAATATTGTTCTACTTTGAGATCTTATATTCCCTAATAGCACCTCTAAACTACTTTATATTTCTCTTGTTTTCTAATTCTGCTTCAAGAGCATTTATCTCCTGTCTAGCCAAACCAATTTTCCCATCCAAAGACTTCAAACTTTCCTCTATTTCTGAAGGAGAAAGTTTTTTCAATTTATCAAATAAAGGATCATTTTCCTTAAAGTGCCCCGATTGTATCTCTTCAAGTGCCGCCCGTTTTATTTCTCATTTATGTTTCCTTCTATTCCAAATATAAATACTTAACTCTCTTCTCTTAATCCAAATCATTAAGGTAATAATCGCAGAAATTATCCCTATGACACCAATAACCGTAGCTAAAATTCAGTGATGATCCAACAAATAAAACATAAGTAAAATAAAATTAATTAGATACTCTCATTCTAAATAAATGAGCTTGAAGAACTAATGATAATAACGCCTCTTCAAAATAGCCAATTTTCTCTTCTCCCTTAATCTAAGACCAGGCCTCAAATAATAACTTCCTCTTATTTTCTTTCTCTTGATTTCTCCAAATTGCTTTTTGCATTCTTTAAGTGCAGCATCTACATCATTATTAATAACTTTTACAATCATGAAATTAACAATTAATTATTTTTTCCAACCTCCCCCGAAACTTGAGAAGAAGCATACCTTGATTTCAATCTATTGCACTTATTTTTCTTAATTATTCCTTTGCTGACCTGACTGTCTAAAATTTTATATATTTCATTAATGTTTCCTTCTTTAACGATTCTCTTTAGTTTTTTCTTTGCCGCAATACGAACTAATCTTCTAGCTCTTTCCTTCTTCAACGATTTTTTACTAGAGAGAATATTAGGCATGTGAAAAACTTCTACTTATTAGACAACTGATCTAACATAGGATCAACAATATTCCTCTTAATACCTACTCTATTTATAGTCGGACTTTTCATATATTTTAAAAAAAAGCAGGATGGAGAAAAAGTCAAGAGAAATAGATTCGGAAGAAGAGGATCTAAAGATCACGCATGACAAATACTTAAGGAATATCACAAAAAAATAAATCAATTTGGAAGAATCATTGAAGAGAAATATCTATTCGATCGGCCTAAACCGGAAGAATTACACAATGCATTGGTTAAAGGTATGCAATTCAGATATAGAAGCGAACAAAAAGCTTTGGGAAAGAAGGTTAGTATGTTTAATAAGAAACCTAAATATCCCAAAAGATTCAATGCAATTGAAGATTACTTTGAAGAACTTGAAAAAAAGACTTTGTCCTATAGGCAAGAACAAATAACAACTTCTAAAAAAGTAGAAGAAATAAGATCAAACATAAACAAAAAGAATAGTTCCAATAGAAAGAGATACGTAATAATTTACAAGTACACCACTAAACAAGGAACGTCTTCCGATTGAAAAGCTGTTGAAGTGGAATTAGTAAAACAAGCAACAAATGGCGGTCAGAGAAAAGATACAGTTGTTCTTTATGAAGATTTAGATGTTGGAATGGAAATGATGTGAATAGAGCCCTTATTAAGTGAGAGAATATATGAAAAAGCCAAAAGAGAAAAGGATAGAAAGAAGAGAGAGGATAGTATTAAGAAAAAAACTAATTTCTACAGAAAATTAAAAAACATATTCCGCAAGAATCATTAAGTTAAATAATCTCTAATCTTCGATTTAATAGTATGAATATTTAAAGATTTCTTTGCACTAATTAAAACCACAGATTCAATACTTAAACCAGTTAATTTAAGTATTCCATTAAGTAGATTTAACTGTTGATTCTTAGACAACTTATCCATCTTATTCAATATCAAGGTATAGTTGTGAAATCTACTTCTTAAATATTCCATCACCTCTAAATCCTTATCTGATAATGAATGAATAGACACTACTTGAAATACCCCTAATACAGATCTTCCACTAGTAAAGTAATCATCCAACACCCCCCTCAAAAACATTCTCCTAGACTTAGATCCTTCTGCAAAACCATAACCAGGGGTGTCCACTAAATAATGACTATCAAAGTCATAATAATTAAGAGTACATGTTTTACCGGGCTTATTAGATGTAAGAGCTATAGTAGTTCTGGACAAAGAATTAATAACAGTGGATTTACCTGAATTAGAAGGGCCTATTAATGCTATGTCCGGTTTATTTTCTAAAGCACTGAAAGATTCCCCTGCCTTAACTATACTAGCAACAAACTTAGCCACTACTTATTCTTGATATAGTTCATTATCTGTCTAATTTGAGTTTCTGTGGGTTTCTTGCCCATTCTTGTATATAGCTCTCTAATTTGATCCGGAGTTATTAAGGGATTATTCTTTATTTGTTTTCTAAAGTAAGATGAAGAAAGTATTCACCCAATCACAGCCCCTATAAAAAAACATATCAAACCCACTATAACAGCTACTACTATGGTACTCATAAAAAAATGGCAGGCGCGGCAGGACTTGAACCCACAACATATAGTTTTGGAGACTATCGTTCTACCAATTGAACTACGCGCCTAATTAATCCCCAAACAACAAAAATAATTCTATTGCAGCAAGATTAAGCAGTATACCGAGAACTTGCATCAGGAGTTGTCATGTTGTTAACAATATCAGAACCAGTCACTAGTATATTCGTTCTCTTCTTCTTCTTTTCTATATTCCTTTTATGATCCTCCCTCCTATCATAAGCCAACACTCTTCTAATCTTGGAATAATGAGTAAACAACAAGCATCCAGGTAACATCCACTCAAATGCATCCCTTAGCTTGAGCAGAATGTCAATTACTGCCTGAAACATGATATATAAGACTCTAATTTACTCTTAAATTAGAATTTAGCGTCGTAAAATTATCAGCTATCAAATTGTCAGATTTTACTAATTCTATACTAGAGGACATTCGAAAGTCAATAGATAAATTAGGCTTCGAAGTTCCAAATATTGTCTTAGAAATAAGCAAAAATGAATATGAAGGAGACTTATGCACAAGTATTGCATGCAGATTATCTTCTAAATATAAACGAAGCCCAAAAGAAATATCCAAGGAGATTGCAAAAGATTTAGAGAAGAATGAATATATAAAACGAATACAAACAGAGAAAAATGGATTCATAAACATAACTCTTTCCTCTAAAGCGTTCCAAGAACATTATCAGACTCTAAATAATCCTAAAACTCCAAAGAACAAAAAATACTGAAAATTCTTAGAAGTCATATCCGCAAACCCTACAGGATATCTACACATAGGCCATACTAGACACGGTATCCTTATCGACACTTTAGGAAATATTTTTGAAAGAGTAGGTTATAGCGTAAGGAGAGAGTATTTAGTTAATGATGCAGGAAATCAAATAAGAGAACTAATTAACTCATTCGGAACCCTGTGAAAACAAAGATCTAAGTTATGGTTGCAGATGACTTCTAATTTAGACAATATTTCGTATAAAGGATTGGATATGCAGGAATGTATAAGTGATTTAAGAAAAAAATATTCAGGATTATGAGTAGAAGAAGATAAAGAGGTAAGGGAATGAAGTTGTTATGAAGAAATGAAAAGAGAGGTAATTAATTACTTCTTAGAAAAAATCAAAGAATTAATAAAAAAATATGAAATACAAATTGATATTTGGAGATTTGAAAGTGAATTTATGAATGAGAAAAGTATTAATGAATTAATAGGGGATCTAAATCACAGAATATCCTGTAAAGACGGAGCTTTGTGATTAGATATTGGAAATTCGCAAAACCCAAAAAAAGAAGTCATTATTAAGAAAGACGGAACTCATACATATTTCATGCAAGACGCCATATACCACGATATCAAGTTGAGAATGATAGGAGAGGGGGATGAAATAGTGAATATTCTTGGATGTGATCACTATGGTCATATAGACAAATTAATGGGATATATCAAAGTTAGAAACAAAGGGGAAGAAAACAAAATTAAGTGTATATGTATGCAATTAGTGAAATTGATAAAGGATGGTGAGGAAGTAAAGATGTCTAAGAGAGAATCTAATTCAATATGAATGAAAGATCTAGATAAATACATGAGTTACGAAGAAGTAAGATGATACTTCATCTCCCAACCAGCTTCCAATCAATTAGATATAGATCTAAATAAATTACAAACCAAAGACTACAACAACCACGCTTACTATGTAATGTATGTTCATTCAAGAATAGCATCAATACTTAAAAAAACAAATTCGCAAAAGGGTTCTATTACAGAAGAAATGTTTTCTAAGTTGAGTCAAAAAGAAAGAGATTTATGCAATCTAGTAATACATTACGAATCTACTCTTAAAGATTGCGCAAACAATTACACTCCTCATAAATTAACCCAGTATCTATTCAAATTAGCCCAGGTATTCCATTCTTACTATGAAGAAGTACAAATACTCCAGGGAAATAAAAAATTATTGCCTATAAGAATTGCATTATTACAGACTGTAGATGGCATAATTAAAGAAGGTTTGAGTCTTATGAGAATTTCTTTAAATCACTTTTCATAATATTGCCAAACATAAACTGAGAAAAATTCTCTATAGGATCTGATGAATCCGGAAAAGGTGATTTTTTTGGCGCGCCCACAGTAGCGGCAGTTAAGTTAGATAAGAGCACTCTAGAAAAACTTAAGCAACAGAAATACTATTACTCATTAAACGATTCCAAAACTATAAATAACGAAAAAATAAAAGAATTAGCGCCAAAAATCATGTCTATATGCGAATATAAAAGAATTACTCTTACACCCAAAGAATATAATGACCTGCACAAAAAATACGAAAACACAAATGAAATATTAGCTTCACTCCACAATCAAGTTCAATTTGAAATTCCAGGTAATGAAATGAGAATTGTTGATGCTTTTGCTAATGAACAAAACTACTACAAATACCTCAACAAGAATAATATGCAGATACAAAAGATAGATAATTTTTGCGCTAAAGCAGACTCTAAATATTTATCTGTAGCTTTAGCTTCAATTATTGCCAGATACTACTATATACAACAAATGGAAAACTTTAGTAATAAGACTGGTGTAGCAATACCCTATGGAAATAGCTATAGCGCCCCTAATTCAGTAATAACTGCTTACAAACTTTTATTGGACAAAGGATTTAATGAAGACTGAATACAGACTGAATTAGTGAAAAACCACTTTTCTACTTTAAAAAAAATTCAAGGAAATCTATAGGATATTTATATTCTGGATTATTTTTCTAGATAAAGAACTAAAGCATGACCCTACTTGCGCCCTCCTCAATAACTCAGACATAAATTTGTAATTCGGAGTCTTAACTTGAGATATATCTACTAAAGATGAAGGTAAGCCATATTTTTTAATATGCATAGATAATCTATATACACATCCTTCAAGAGAAAACACTCCTCAAAGATTTGAACCTAGGGAAATAGCTCTTTGTCTAAATTCGAAACTTTGTTCAGCCATTATTTCTAAGAAGGTAGGAAAAAATAAAGAAAGTCCGTCCGATTTTCTAGAATTAACTAATAGAGACAGAGCCCCCTCCAATCTATATAACAATCAATAATCAGGAACGTCCACAACAACTCTTCCATCCATAGTAGATGAAATAATTTGCAATAAAGCCTGTTTATCCTTCCTACTAATCTCATTACCAATAGACATCATTTCAATTAATCCTTCGATAATCTTCAAGTTCTTAATTATTAATTTCTGCAATTCCTCTTTAGCAGACATATCAAAATAACAGAAAAACAATCTAAAGAATGTCTCATGTAGCACTTCCATCAACTTATCCTTATTAAGCATGTCAAATACATCAAGACAGTAAAACACGCCATCACCATCATCAATCTCATTTTTCAAATACAGAACATTTCCGAATGAACTACTATTAGGCAAAAGTATACTATTTCTGATAGCAGATCTTGAATTAATTCCTGGTTCAGGTACTACGAAGGTTGGAATCGAAAATATAGAATATCTAGAGGCTAAAGTTGGATTGATTTCTCTGTTTTTATGAAGTCTTATAATATGAGGCCTCATTAATTTAGGCATCAGGATCTTGGACAAATCTATAGTTGACATACTACCTATAGCAATAACCGCATTCACGTCATGATCATTAGCAAATTCATGAATTCTGAAGATTAGCTTTCTGTCTAAATTAGGCTGAAGATTGGTGTACTCTACAAATGAAATGTGATTTTTCTTAAATACATTGATTATTCTCTTATAGAAATTGGTATCTCTGGTGTAAAAAGTATCTGTTAATAACAATGCGCACCTAACTCCAGATTTCAACAAACTTGTCTCAAACACCCCATCTTCATTGATGTCAGAAAGGAAATGATAATTCTGATATCTTCCTTTAAAGATAATGTCTTGTTGTTGTGACAATAATTCTGCTCTAGTGGTCTCGGATGATTTTTTTTTGTCCAAATCCTTCATATATTCTTCAATTCCTCTCTGCTTGTCATGGATCTCGTAAGGAATAGATTGAACTGCTTCGAATACTTCATGCAAATCTTGCCTACTAGTATCCTCTAATGCGGATTTAACATAAGGATTAAGAATTAACTTAGTTAAATCATCACTTTTAACACTGCTATCTACTTTAAATTCAGATATTTGTCTCTGTACCCACTTCAATCTATATCCCAATAATTCAACAGCAGCATTTAAATTCGCTTCAGAAATCTGCTTTATATCATTTGTAGAAAAATCATTATCAATTTCTGGCGTATCACTACCTAAATCATTATTTGTAGGAGTATATGCGGGTCTATAAGACTTCAAAACCTTCCACTTATCCCTGAGAAATGCCCTCCAATCCACAAGCTTATATAACCCCCTCTGCCCTTAATAATTTGATTAGATATCTATCCATCTCATTTCTGAATTGATATGGTATATTCAGTATCCTTGCTATATGTCTAGACCAATACTTCTTAAACAAATCTCTATTTTTATACTCTCTTCTAAACTCAGACCTACCCAGTAACGCATCATCATAATTTCAAACCATTTGTTTACCATGATTCTTAATTACATCCAGTATCAAATAACAATACTCTCCATCATACACATACTTCTCATTTTTTATAAAGAAATCATTATCAAAAGCTCATTTTCTTAATCTGTAGCAATAAGTATGACTAAGAAACATCAAGTGCTCTATTGTCTCTGGTAATTTTTCCAAGATATGCAAAATTTGTGTAGTTCCTAATCCTGCTATTACAGCAACACTATTTGCAGGTCAGTTATATAAACCTCTAAATCCATCATTCTGCACAAAGGTAGCAACTTCAGAAAGTCCCAATCTATGATACATCATGCTTGATCTAGATAAGGCATCTTCGCTTAAATCCACATTAATAACTTTCTCAGCTCTTCCCTGTTTAAGTAGTTCTATTCCTAGATATCCGTGGTCACATCCCACGTCTATTAATATACTACCCCAGGGAAATAGTTCAACTAATCCCCGGATACGAGCGTGCATCTAAACCAGTCTTTTGTACCACTCAACCACATAAACTTCATTAATTTTGGAGCTAATCTCTTTTCTTTCTGGATATCTCAACACAATTCCTTTTTTTCCCGCTACATCAACATCAACATAATCAGGAACATCTTGCTCATTTAAATAATTAACAATAGGGATATTCTTTACTTTATCTGATATCTCAATTACATCATTAATCTTCACAAAAGCAGACGGGATATCCAATTTTTTACCATTCACTTTAACATGACCATGAGAAACAAGCTGTCTAGCAGCTCTTCTGGTAGGAGCAAAATTCATCCTAAACACCATATTATCTAATCTTCTCTCTAATAATTGCAACAAATTATCGGTCAAAGATCCTTTTTTCTTCTTAGCTATTTGGAAAAATCTTCTCAGTTGTTTATCGGTCAAGCCATACATCAAGTTAATTTTTCTTTTTTCTCTTAATTGTTCTCCATAAATAGAAGCTTTTGATCTCTTGCTTCCCCCATGCTGACCAGGTCTAGTAGTTCTTCCTTTTCACTTTTCAAACTCCCTATTATTTTCTAGAAGGGATATTTCTAATTGTCTAGATTTCTTAAATATACTACCTATAAATCTAGACATATCGTATAACTAACCCTTCTTATATTTTCTTTTAATTGTTCTTATATTTTTAGCTGAAGTAGTCACTGTTATCTTTTTACCCTTTTCATCCACAAAGGTAACAGTCTGAATATTGAAATGTCAATCTCTTTTGGTAATGTTCATAGCTTTGGATCTGCTGTTCCCTGTCAGAGCTACTTTTCCGGTTAATTTATCCTTTCTAGACATACAAACAAATTATATGAATTTTAAGAAATAAAAACTATTCAGTCGTAAAGTCATCTACAGAATCCTTATCCTTTAATCCATATATCAACCTATTCAATCAATAAGTAAGTCCATGTTTTTGAGATTTCAAAGGATCAGGTTTTTCGACCTTCTCTGATTCAAGCTCAGTTTCAATTTTCAAATTATTATCATGTTCAGCTTTCCTAAAGATATCATTAAGTTCTTTATCTTTAGCCAATAGATAATCCTTAGCTTTAGATATTTCGTCTTTCAATGCATCAAATGATTCATTTCTATCAACAACAGCTTTATCCAGTTGAGCACTTTTCTTATCATGATAATTCTTAAGAGCAGATATTTCGTCTTGCATTTCCAATAATCTTCCACGCAACTGTTCAACTTCATATACCCTATCCTTCTCCTCCTGATATTTTTGCAAACTAATCTGAGCCCATTCTGAAATAGAAGGCTTAATAGGAGTGGTTAATTTAGAAAGTCTCTCCTCTCTCTCTTTCATATGAGAAACATATTCAGGATCAGACAGCTCTTCAATCATGTTCTGATTATGAATATCCACCGACTCACTCAGATCTATTTCATCCTCAGAGAACACAAAAGGAATCTTCTCTTCAGATTTAATAAAGTAATCTCTTGATGAAAGTATCTCTGTATGACCGTCTTTAACAAATCCATCATCAGTAAATTCCATATGCCTATCAACCAATCTCACCGATTTCAGACTAAATAGCTTCTTAGTTATTTCGTACAGAGCATCTGCAAATTGTCCTCGAGAGTTAGAGATAAGATAATTATCTCTCTTCCACATATGCAACTCTTCTCCTTCAATATCCCTATATTTATCATTCTTCTCTGATTGTCTAATAGCTTTAGAATGGGAATCAATTTTTGACATCTGAGCCACAAATCTATTCTTAATTGAATCAAGTTGTTCTTTAATAAGAAATTCTTTATTATTCTTATGGGTCTCCAATCTTTGAACCTCTTCCTCTAATTCCAATCTTCTAGCAAGCTCCTCTTCCTGCTCAGGAGTCAAATCCTCTCATACTTGATCTATAACGATAAATGAATCATCATTCATAGTCCTTGGGTTCAGTCCTATTCTTAAATCAACATTCTCTGACAATTGAAATGAGTTAGGAGAAAAAAATACAGCTTTTTTCACATCATCAGAAAGAGTTAAGTTATCAGAATCAATTTTTGACAAATGCTTATTATCTAATTCTGAAGTAAGTGGCGTATCTAACTCATAATTCATATTCTTAAATTCACTCTTTATCTCTTCAAATACCCTATTTCACTCTTTGCGTCTAGCAGTAACTTCCTCAATAACCTTATGCTTAAGTTGATGTAATTTGATAATGTGAGTTGCA
>PVKC010030112.1:0-15005 GCA_004027635.1 Crocidura indochinensis | reverse complement strand
ATTAATCTAAACAGATTATAGTCATTTGTGATACCCCCCAATGATTTTAATAACTTTATTTTTAAAGTGATATATGTTATAGAAGTATTTTAAATCATAAAATACAAAAAAACCTAAAGACCAAAATAGATTACCTACAATCCCAATATTCAGAAAACAATATTATTGACGATTGGCCCAAACTGCATATACTTTACATATATGATGAGGCCTTAAATTCAGTCCCTTACGTTAATGGCTTTTTGTTTTATATTTCTCCCAATATTGAACATTGGTGTAACAAAATATTGGTCAGAATATTTAATTTTCTACTATTTTCACTATTCTCGATGTCTTACTAGTTTCCATACCTGGTGGTACTCATGACTTATTTGGGGCTATACCTGATGGTACCAAGGACTTATTCATGGGTTTCTGTTTAGAGATAACTCTTGACAGTGTTCAGGGACCATATGTGGTTCCAGGCATTGAACCCAGGCTGGCTGTATGCAAGTTAAGTACCTTACCCCCTGTACTCTCTTTCTGGTCTCCTTCTTAACATTTTAATAAACTCATTTTTTTTTTTTACCTATCTCTTGTTTCTGATGGAAAAGGCTAGGGGGAAAGTATTTGGAGATAAAATTGATATTGTCGGGGCTGGGTGGTGGCGCTGAAGGTAAGGTGCCTGCCTTACCGTGCTAGCCTTGGACGGACCGAGGTTCGATCCCCCGTGCCCCATATGGTCCCCCAGGCCAGACCAGGGGCGACTTCTGAGCGCATAGCCAGGAGTAACCCCTGAGCGTCACTGGGTGTGGCCCAAAAACCAAAAAAAAAAAAAATTGATATTGTCACAAATTTTCTGGGGTGATTTCTGAGTGGATAGCCAGGAGTAACCCTGAACATCACTGTGTCACTGGTTGTGGACCAAAACCAAACCCCCCTTCAAATGCTCTGGAAATAGTATGATAATTATCTAAATATGAATTCTATACTAGTGGTTACTTTTTACTCAGTAATTATTTACAGGTATATACATAGGTGATTTCATTTATATAACATGTTATATACACATTGGATTATTTTTAATTCTTTATATTTATAATAATAGAATAGAATAAAGTGGGCCAGAGAGATAGCATGAAGGTAAAGCGTTTGTCTTGCATGCATAAGGTCAGTGGTTCGAATCCCGACGTCCCATATGGTCCCCCAAATGAGCCTGCAGGAGCCATTTCTGAGCAGAAAGCCAGAAGGAACCCCTGAGCGCTGCCGGGTGTGACCCAAAAACAAACAAAAAAAAAGAATAAAGTGAAATATTTACATGGGTCTTGTTAATAAGCCAGTTCTAATAATTCACAACATAACAAATCCAGAGTAGGACCCGGGAGATAGCATGGAGGTAAGGCGTTTGCCTTTCATGCAAAAGGTCATCGGTTCAAATCTCGGTGCCCCATATGGTCCCCCGTGCTTGCCAGGAGCAATTTCTGAGCATGGAGCCAGGAGTAACCCCTGAGCACTGCCGGGTGTGACCCAAAAACCAAAAAACAAAACAAAACAAAACAAAACAAAACAAAAAGAAAACAAAAACAAATCCAGAGTATCTATTTTTGTTACAGTTACAACAGTAACAGATTTAGTAATGTGGGACAGTAGCAGAAATTAACTCGGACTCAGAACTTCACACATGGCAAAGCATGAACTCTGACCACTGAACATCCCCAGGCCTGTATCTGTTATGTAGTAAGCCCTATGATGATTGTAGTGATTATGGTGACAAGAGTCAACATGGTTCTGTCTCTTATCTTTGTTTCTCATATGTGCTTTCTCTGAATTCTCCAAAACACATTGTTAGTGATTTTACTTCTAGTTTTTTAAATTGTAGGTTATAAAGACTGGAGTGATAGCATAGCTGTAGGACGTTTGCCTTGCATGTGGCCGACCCAGGATGGACCTGGGTTTGGTACCCGGCATATGGGACCCATATGGTACCCCAAGCCAGGAGCGATTTCTGAGCTCAAAGAGTCAGGAGTAGCCATGAGCATCACTGGGTGTGGCCCCAAAACAAACAAACAAAAAAAAAGACAAGAGTCACCTGAGGATAAAGTTAAGGTAAATACATATTTACCTAAATATTCTTTTTTTTCCCCCCTTTTTTTTTTTTTTGTTTTTGGGCCACACCCAGTGATGCTCAGGGGTTACTCCTGGCTATGCGCTCAGAAGTTGCTCCTGGCAGGCACGGGGGACCATATGGGAACCGGGGGATCGAACCGCGGTCCGGTCCGTCCTAAGGCAGGCACCTTACCTCCAGCGCCACCGCCCGGCCCCTTTTTTTTCCCCCTTTAGCAGTGGTTGTAACATATAGAATAGATTTGACTCTTTAGACTCGAGTCTTTTTTTTCTTTTTTTGGGTTTTTGGGTCACACCTGGCAGCACTCAGGGGTTACTCCTGGCTCTATGCTCAGAAATCGTCCCTGGCAGGCTCAGGAGAGCATATGGGATGCCGGGATTCGAACCACCGTCCTTCTGCATGAAAGGTGAATGCCTTACCTCCATGATATCTCTCTGTCCCCTAGACTCGAGTTTTTTTGTTTTTGTTTTTGTTTATTTGTTTTTGGGCTACACCCGTGACGCTCAGGGGTTACTCCTGGCTATTCGCTCAGAAGTCACTCCTGGAAGGCACGGGGGACCATATGGGGAACCGGGGGATCGAACTGCGGTCTGTTCTAGGTTAGCACAGGCACCTTATCTCCAGCGCCACCGCCCGGCCCCCCTAGTCTTACCTTTTCTAAGCCCTCATATATTTCAAGGGACCAGTGTTCTTAGGAACACACCCTGGACAACACTGACCACCAGAAAAAGGTTCAAGCTGCTCCTTGATATGCATGAGATTTGTAGTTGGTTCCACTCCTGTCTGTTTGCAGTCTGTATTTACCATCTTTTGCTTCTCTTTTACTTATTGCCATTCCATTTGTTCTCTGCAACTTGTCTGGATTCTGTTTCCTCATTCTCCTGCCTAGTACTTTGCCTGAAGTATCAGCTGCTTCTGCAAACTGTCCTTGATATCCTGTGCATATTCAGCTGGCTTTGGGCGGGGTTGCTCTGTTGCCTTGTTCATGGCATTGCTATAGTGGCTATCTTAAGAGTATGTTTATCTGGGGCCGGGCGGTGGTGCTGGAGGTAAGGTGCCTGCCTTACCGCGCTAGCCTTGGATGGACTGCGGTTCGATCCCCCATGCCCCATATGGTTCCCCCAGGCCAGGGGCGACTTCTGAGCGCATAGCCAGGAGTAACCCCTGAGCGTCACTGGGTGTGGCCCAAAAAACAAAAAAACAAAATAAAAAAAAAGAGTATGTTTATCTACAGAGGCAATTTTCATTCTTGCATCTTGAGTATTCCAATGGTATCTTTTGTGGGGGCAGGGAGCATACCTAGTGGTGCTCAGGGGTTACTCATGGCTCTTGTACTCAAAAATTATTCCTGACAGGCTACTCCTGGGCCACACACCGAGGGGGCCAGTGAGGTGGGTCCTGACAAGGAGTTTATAGGAGACCCCAGGCTCTCCCTATTCCCCACCCAGCTCTGGAGGGAGAGTT
This sequence comes from Crocidura indochinensis, assembly GCA_004027635.1. NCBI lineage: Eukaryota > Metazoa > Chordata > Mammalia > Eulipotyphla > Soricidae > Crocidura > Crocidura indochinensis. The sequence continues at coordinate 11,437 of PVKC010030112.1, read as the reverse complement.
TGGGTAGGGGTGGTGAACTTCCGGGTTTCCATCTCTTGAAGGATCTTTTTCCTTCCGGGGAGCTGGGAGTGTTTGCCAGCCTGGAGAATGTTGGGCCTTCACCATACCAAAGGCCTTTTTTTTTTTTTTTTGGTGGTTTTTGGGTCACACCCGGCAGTGCTCAGGGGTTACTCCTGGCTCCATGCTCAGAAATTGCTCCTGGCAGGCACGGGGGACCATACGGGGCACCGGGATTTGAACTGATGACCTTTTGCATGAAAGGCAAACGCCTTACCTCCATGCTATCTCCCGGGCCCCACCAAAGGCCTTTTTAACCAGGCCTAGGAGGGGTGCGGGGCTTGGGTCATCCCAGTACCCTTCCACTTCCTTCCTCTGGACTCCAGGGCTACCCTGGGTCACATGCCCAGGTGACCAGTAAGGTGGGTCCCGACAAGGAGTTTAAAAGAAACCCCAGGCTCTCACCATTTGCCACCTGGCTCCAGGCATGGGGAATGGCAGCTCAAGAGCACAAGAGTTGCAGGCAACTTTCCTTCCTACCTCTGTCCAGTCTTTTTCTCCCTCATTCCCACCGCCTATTACCCCACATTTATCCATTTTTATCCCTAGTTCTTGGTTCCCCATGAAGCACATTATTATCCCCACCCAAGTTAGCTGCCAAGCAGCTACTAAAGTGAAAAATAGACTCTCAGGAGAAAATAAATCTACTCTGTTCCTACTTATCTACTCTCAGCAGCCACCTGTCCTCCACCTTTCTTCATTGTGTAACTATGATTGCTACCATACTAGGTTTCTGATTAGTTCCCACTCAACGGCATTTTCTTTTTTTTTTCTTTTTTTGTGGTTTTTGGGTCACACCCGGCAATGCTCAGAAACTCCTGGCTCCATGCTCAGAAATTACTCCTGGCAGGCACGGGGGACCATATGGGGCACCGGGATTCGAACCAATGACCTTTTGCATGAAAGGCAAACGCCTTACCTCCATGCTATCTCCCGGGCCCCTCAACGGCATTTTCAAAGTCATTTTGCAGACTCCTGCAGGCCAAATCACAGACCAAAGTAGCGTCCAGGATTCTGCGCGCGCTCTCTCTCTCTCTCTCTCTCCCTCTCTCTCTCTCTCTCTTTCTCTCTCTCTCTCTCTCTTTCTATCTCTCTCTCTCTCTCTTTTTTTGGTTTTTGGGTTCACACCCAGCAGCGCTCAGGGGTCACTCCTGGCTCCAAACTCAGAAATTGCTCCTGCCAGGCTCAGGGGACCATATGGGATGCAGGGATTCAAATCACCAACCTTCTGCATGAAAGGTAAATGCCTTACCTCCATGCTGTCTTTCTGCTCCCCCATTTTTTGATTCAGCACTCTCTTCCTGACTATTTTTAAAGACATAAAAGGGACGTATATATGAATATCCTAGATGTGTTCCCTTAACGGCTATAAATCTTATTGAATATCCCCTTATACAGTGACAATTGTGCCCACTGCTTTTGTTTGTTTTTCTTTCTTTGTGATCTGTTTAACATGGAATTATGGTAGAAGAGTCTTTTCCTTTAGAATTTATGTTAGAACCAAGTTAAGGGGATTGTTGGACTTTTTTTTTGTTTTGTTTTGTTTTTTGTTTTTGGTTTTTGGGTCATAGTCGGCATCAACTGGGTTATTCCTGGCTCTGAACTCAGAAATTGCTCCTGTCAGGCTTGGGGGACCTTATGGGATGCCAGGATTCAAACAAGGGTCCGTACTGGGTCAACTGCATGCAAGGCAAACATCCTACCACTGTGCTATCACTCTGGTTCCCCCCAAATAGTTATTTTTAAAATGCTTTCTTGTTCTGGGCCAGAACGATAGTACAGTGGTAGGGCGCACTTGCTTTGCTTACAACTGACCCAGATTCGATTTTCAGCTTCCTACCTGGTCTGTGAACACTGGAGGTGATCCTGAATATAGAGAGCTATGAGTAACCAAACATCAGAGGGACTGTTTCTAATAATGATTATATATAACTTCAATGATTACCTCTGTCAGAGAATGTATTACTATATAATAGATTTTTTTTTGTTTTTTTTTTGGGTCACACCCGGCAGTGCTCAGGGGTTACTCCTGGCTCCATGCTCAGAAATTGCTCCTGGCAGGCATGGGGGACCATATGGGGCACCGGGATTCGAATCGATGACCTTTTGCATGAAAGGCAAACACCTTACCTCCATGCTATCTCCCGGGCTTCAATGGATTTTTTTTTTAACGATACCTGGTGACACTCGAGTTACTCCTGACTATGCACTCAGAAATCACTCCTGGCTGGGGGGGGGTGACCATATGGGCCATTGGGGATTGAACCTAGGTCCGTCCTGGGTCAGCCACGTGCAAGGTAAACACCCTACTGTTGCGCTATCACTCTGGCCCCTATAATTGATGTTTTAGCATGATTTTTATCTTTTTACTATTTATTTTTAGTTGTCACTTTTCTATTAAGAAAGAGTTGAGGTAAAATAATGAACTTAGGATCGTTTAGATGGTTCAGAGAGGTATCGGCCCGGACTAATTAGAAGACAGACATGGCTGGAAGGCTGTGGTCTAAAGCCATTTTTGCTGGCTATAAACGGGGTCTCCGGAACCAGAGGGAACACACAGCTCTTCTTAAAATTGAAGGTGTTTATGCTCGGGATGAAACTGAATTCTGTCTGGGCAAGCGATGTGCTTATGTGTATAAAGCAAAGAACAACACTGTAACTCCTGGTGGCAAACCTAACAAAACCAGAGTGATCTGGGGAAAGGTAACCCATGCCATGGAAACAGTGGCATGGTTCGAGCCAAATTCTGAAGCAACCTTCCTGCTAAGGCAGTTGGTCATAAAATCTGTGTGATGCTGTACACCTCAAGGATTTAAGCTTACTGAAAAGTAAATAAATAAAATGTAGATTAAAAAAAAAGAAAGAGTTGAAATCTTTTGATGCTATATACTATGATCATTCTCACTTCTTACCTCCAGGGTTTACTTGTGTCCCATATTCCTTTCACATTGCTGTCTGTATCTGAATGTGATCCCAAAGTTTCTCTCTCTTTCCAAAGGCATGCCATATATCAGCAGAACAAAGAAAGCTTCCAGGATGAGTGCACTAAGCTTCTGGTTGGCAATATTGTTATAACACGATACAACAATCGTACCTATCGAATTGATGATGTGGATTGGAATAAGACTCCAAAAGATAGTTTCACAATGTCTGATGCGAAGGAGATCACATTCTTGGAATACTACAGGTAGGAGAAAGAGATTGGATTCAGATTTACAGGTGGAGCCTAGTTTCCCATTCTCTAACAGGATGCTTACTGAGTTATATACATACATACATACAGTGTGGTACTTCTAAAAATTAGAAGGAAAATGTACAAAGGGTTGAAAAATTTATTTACAGATGATCATCATGGAGAGTTGATCTATAGTTTCTTTTTCTGTTTTTTTTTTGGGGGGGCACACTGGTGACGCTCAGGGGTTACTCCTGGCTATGTGCCCAGAAATCACTCCTGGCTTGGGGGACCATATGGGATGCTGGGGGAATCAAACCATGGTCCGTACTCAGTCACCCATGTGCAAGGCAATGCCCTACTACTGTGCCACCACTTTGGCCCCTATAGTTTCATTTTTAAGTACTTTTGTAAATAATTTTATGAATTAATCTCAGGGTATGAATTTACATTCTGCTGGTTTTATTACAAGTTTGGTTGAAGTCACTAATCATTAACTTACCATTGTCCTTTAACTTCTGACAAACCCTTTTCTGGACTATTAGTCTTTTCTATATTTAATTACAACTTGAGCCTCATTTTCTACTTAAAAATATACTATGTTGCTCTCTGATCTGGGAGGCCAACTCTTCCCAGGTATGAAGTTAGGGTACACCCCACACTGGAGGCCTTCTCCCTAGCTTGGAGGATGCTGGAAGGCTCGACAGACCCCCAGCCATTCCTCTATTTCTCCCCTGAACTCCAGGCCTTCTCTTGGTGCTGGCTCAGATGGACTCTATAGTGGTCCTCAGGCTTTCCCCCTTTCTCTCCCTCCTCTAAGGGGGCGACTCATGGGGAGGAAGATGGAAGGTGTGTTGGGACATTCACTGGTAATTTTTTTACCTCATTGGTCTCCATTTTAAAAACCGTGTGGGGGCTGCGTACCTTATATTTTGAAAAGAAAAATGAGAGTATGGACTCTCGGGCTGGGAAGAGACCAGTACTCTTTTCCTACTTGCTTACTCTCAGCGGCCTCTTGGCCTCTTCCTTCCTTCATTGTGTACTGTGGTTGCTACCATACTAGGTTTCTGATTAGTTCCCACTCAAATGTATTTCCCTACAATGGAACTGCGAGGAGTCATTTTGCAGACTCCAGAAGGCTAAATCACAGACACAGGGTGTGTCCAGCATTCAGCACCCTCCTCCTGACTATTTCTAATGACATAAAAGGGACATGTATATCTCCTTTCAATATTGTAGATATATTCCTTCAACCGCTATAGCTGTTATTGAATATCCCCTTAAATCGGGTCTCAAACTCAATTTACCTGTGGGCCACAGAAGGCAAAGTCAGAGTGATCCTTGAGTGCAAAGTCAGTGGTAAGCCTTGAACATTGGGGTGTGTGACCCATACAACTAAAACAAAACAAAACAAAAGAAGATTCCTCTAGGGCAGGGCCACAAAATGTTGTACGGAAGGCCATTTGGGGCCCGCGGGCCGCGAGTTTGAGGCCTCTGCCTTAAATGATGATAATTGTGTCCACAGTCTTATGTCAGATTGCTTATTTTCCCCAGTTTTTATCTTTTCTTCTCTTTGTGAACTGTTCAATAAGGAATTTTGGTGAAACAGCCCCTCAGTTTAATGCTTATGTTTGAACCAAGTCACGGGGATTGTTGGACTTGTTCTTGAAGCCCCCTAATGCGCTGATAACGCCACGTGGCATTATTCCTTGTTTGCATAGGCACATTAAAATGGAAAATACTATACATACAAATAAGTTCTTATCTAATAGAGATAGGAACACACAAATCTTGAAGTGTAATGGGACCTTCCACCCTGAACATTGACATAATGACCTGGCACAGGCCTCACAAGAATGGGCATTCTCCATTGACCCCGGAACCAGGGAAGCCATCTATGAAACATCCAAAGTTGTCTATAACATTACCTGGAAGCAATCCTCTACCAGGGAAGATCCTACTATTGCTCTGACATCGATCTACTCAAAAGAGACTTCCCTTAACACTGAGAAGACTTAACAACAATGACCTGCTTACTAAACAGGGCTTTTTGCATTGCCCTTTAATTGTAAGTGGAAATTAGAGGACGCTCCTCACTATCCTGACTTCAATGTAGGATTTACAGATTCCAGGTTCTTCAATACAGAAACATGATACCAACAAGAGAGACTATGAAAAATAAAACTAGTGGCACTACAGGCAATAACCTGGATTGGACAAACTAGTTTGCCTGGAGTCTAGAGTCTTATGCCAGGAAACTTCAGGGGTAGGGTCTCCTTGTATTTAGGCCAAGGCTTTTCCTTCCTGTGACCCCCTGTTGGGACCCCCGACCCATGGGGGTAGGATAGAGGAGGTCTCCAGTTATTACGTGGGTCTTCACAAGGCTTTCCGATCTTGTCTTTTCCTAAAAAGCAATTCTCAAGAGGTTAAATAAGAAAGCCCAAGACAACAGTTGCTGATCAAAGGCCGTTTATTTCAACAGCAAAGCTGTATTTATACTCTTCCAAAAAGGGGCGGTTTTACAACTTGTCAATCAATGTTCAAACATAAGCTTTTTCCAAAAAAGGGCAAAACAACTTCTTAACTCTTAACAGCAGTTACTTAAATCTACAAAAAAAACTGCAACAAATAGGGAGGGGTAAGAGCAAGCAGACAGAAGGAGCAAAACAGCAAAACATCTTACCTAAAGGGAACATCCTGTTTTGTCTTACCTAGAGGGAACATCCTGTTTTTCCAATCTCAACATTGCTACACTTTTTTTTTTTTTTTTGGTTTTTTGGGCCACACCCGGTGACGCTCAGTGGTTACTCCTGGCTATTTGCTCAGAAGTCGCTCCTGGCAGGCACAGGGGACCATATGGGGAACCGGGGGATCGAACCGCAGTCCGTCCTAGGTTAGCACAAGGCAAGGCAGGCACCTTACCTCCAGCGCCACTGCCCGGCCCCCCATCACATTGCTACACTTTTGGTCAACAGAATCTTAAACTCTACAATTCTTAGCTAAAAGCAACTACAATATTTGTAAAATAAAAGATCACATCAATCTTTCACTTATGAATTCTATCAGGAACCTTTAACAAAACTCTTTTATTTAAGCAAATTCCTCCAGGTTGTATGGCTGACTGCCCTAGATAATTTTAACATTTGTGGTTTAGCCATTTCCTATCAGCACAGGGGCACACTCATGCCAGTGGTCACGTACACAGCTGCAGTGGAATTTTCCACTAAGCTCAAACTATGGCTGATGAAGTCCATTTTGTATAAGTTAAAGCAGTCTCCTACACCTTCCCATGTCCCCCATATTTTGGTGGGCCTATGCAAATGATAATTGCCACTCTAACATCGTTTTTACTGTGCTCCTTTGACTCTAAACCTTAAAAAAACCCACTTAAACTTTTTTTGGGGGGTCACACCCGGCAGTGCTCAGGAGTTACTCCTGGCTCCATGCTCAGAAATTGCTCCTGGCAGGCACGGGGGACCATATGGAGCACTAGGATTCGAATCGATGACGTTTTGCATGAAAGGCAAACGCCTTACCTCCATGCTATCTCCCGGGCCCCCCACTTAAACTTTTGAGGTTAACTTAAACTAATATGCATGTGCATGGAAATGTAAAAAACTACTATGCCGTCAAGTTTAAGGAGTTACATAACTTTTATGACTTTAGATAGCTTGGTGTACCGCTAAGAAATGTTATAATGTACTACAATCTGGGGACTTGAGGGACAAAATAATTGTACATGGGATCGGTTTTATTTTTCTTAATGTTATTTGTTAGTTCAAAATTAAGGTATCAGCAGGGGGATTTCTTCTAAGAACTCTGTTTTTGGGTGATTATCCTTTCACTGTAACTTTACCATGTTCTCTTTCTTTGCATCATTGTTCACATAATTAAAAATAAATAAAAAATAAGAACTTTATAATGAGTTCTTATTTTAGAATAAAAAATACTATGTTGAGGGGCCTTAGAGATAGCATGGAGGTAAAGCATTTTGCAGAAGGATGGTGGTTAGAATCCCGGCATCCCATATGATTCCTGAGCCTGCCAGGAATGATTTCTAAGCATAGAGCCAGGAGTAACCTCTGAGCACTACTGGGTGTGACCCAAGAACCAAAACATATACATACATACACACACATATATATGTGTATATATGTGTGTGTATGTATGTATATGTTTTGATTATACACACACACACACACACACACACACACTATATTGAGTCCAGTATAAGTGCCAGCCTCAAGACTCAATCCCAGGGGATTGGCGATATATGGGTCTGGAAGTAAACACTGACAACTGACGCAGGAAATAATCCATAAACGGTTAAGGAGATTAAACAGATTCAGGAGTTTTCATTGCAAGCCTTCTGTTCCTAGCACTAAGAATAGCAAGCAGTTAACTCTGTAGTTTTCAGAAAACCGAAGCTGTACACTGTTTCTCCCTGAGCCTTGGAGGCTCTATTGGGAAGTGAAAATACACCCTAGGATAGAGACCAGGTAGGGTAAGGCACCAATTCAAAAAGTACTTCAATTCAAAGGTGCTTCCATTCAATGAGTAACAAGCATCAGCAAAGAAGAAATATCCTGAATAGAATGGAAACTGGTTAATCCAATATCCTTAACCAAGCATCCACTTTGAGTGGATATTTATTTATCTTAAGTCCTTGTTACGAGTTAGGATTTATTGCTGTAAGAGTAGAGATGCTACTACTGAAATCTTTTCTTTCTGCTTTAGCAAAAACTATGGGATCACAATTAAGGAAGAGGACCAACCACTTCTGATCCATAGGCCCAGTGAAAGACAGAATAACCAAGGGAAGGTGAGTGTGAGGGGAAAGGGGAACAGGGTAGGGCAGAGAGTATTGGGCTTACACTGGAATTTAAATTCCATCCTACCAGCCACTCCTGCTTTCTTCATGGCTCTGAGAGTTGTGGATTGTGGAATAATGTTTATATCTTGGGGAAAAGATATGCAAAGTTAGTCTATCATTTCTTTTTTTTTGCTTGTTTGATTTTTTTTGGGCCACACCTGTTTGATGCTCAGGGGTTACTCCTGGTTAAGCATTCAGAAATTGCCCCTGGCTTAGGGGGACCATATGAGACACCAGGGGATCGAAGTGCGGTCCTTCCTTGGCTAGCGCTTGCAAGACAGACACCTTACCTCTAACATCACCTCGCTGGCCCCTACTTTTGACAGTATTCGTATTTTCTTTTTCTTTTTTTTTTTTTTTTTTTGGTTTTTGGGCCACACCCAGTGACGCTCAGGGGTTACTCCTGGCTATGCACTCAGAAGTCGCTCCTGGCTTGGGGGACCATATGGAAAACTGGGGGATAGAACTGCGGTCCGTCCTAGGCTAGCGCAGGCAAGGCAGGCACCTTACCTCCAGCGCCACAGCCTGACCCCAGTATTCGTATTTTCCCTTTTACTTTATGTAACAAACAAGCTAAGGAAAGGGGTATTTATACAGTGTTTCACTGCCCTCCTCAGAGTTTTATAATCCTTATTTTGCCCCTGCAGGACTAGCCTGGGTATAGTATATTTTGTGCAGGTCAGGAAACAAGATACTCCTTTATTGTTTTATTTTCACCTCTGTATTTTGTTGTGTTTGTTTGTTTGTTTGTTTGTTTTTAGCTGCTTAAAGGTGAAATCCTATTGCTGCCTGAGCTTTCTTTTATGACTGGAATCCCTGAGAAGATGAAGAAGGACTTCAGAGCCATGAAGGTAGTATGCCTGCTTTGATAGAAAGTGTAGCCATCTGAGCTAAAATTTGGCCAGGCATTATAATTATCGGACAGATAATTTCTTTAAGCTCCAGTTCTACTCTTTAAAAGATAATCTCTATCCCTTCCACACAAGAAACAAGCCATTCAAAGCTTTCTTTTGAAGGCTGTTAGAAAAGTAGAATGGCTGTATTATAAGGTAAAAAGAACAATTCTGTCTTTACCTTTCATCAGCAAGAGGATAATGTAAAGTAATCAGATGATTGTAGATGAGGTTACTTGAGAATATGAATGTTTAAAAAAAAAACTTCAGTGAGCATTCAGTTAACTGAAGTAGAGGACACAATGCTTTAAAAAAGAAAAGTCAATAGGCCAGTGGGTGAACATTTGTATTGTTTTTGTGATGTTGGGCTTAGTTCCTTTAGAAAGTAGTTCAGGTAGAGAGGTGTATGGCTGTGTCAGTTCCAACCCAGAGAGCTTTGCCTACACACTGTGTCTTTTTTCCTTACTTCCCTAATCCTAGTCTATCTTGCCTTTATATTTTGTTTTGGACCACACTTTGCAATGCTCAGGGTTTACTTCTGGCTCTGCTCAGGCATTACTTCTGGCAGTACTTGGAGGATAATGTGTGTTGCTGGAATCAAACTGGGACCATTTGCATGCAAGGCAACTTTAACACCCTATATTATATCTCTGGCCTCAAAGTTAATGTTTATATTTTTGTTTTGGGGCCATTCCCAGTAGTGCTCATGATTGTGTTCAGGGATCAACAAAGACATATGTATGCCAGGAATTGTGCCTTGTTCTGTGTTCAGGGATTACCAAGGACATTTGTGATGCCAGGCATTGAACTGCAGTTGACCATTCTGGCTCTTGTCTTTTTTGTTTTGGTTTGATTTGGGCCGCATGTAGTGGTGTTAAAGGATTGGTTATTTCTGACTCTGAGCTCAGGAATAACTCCTGGGGTTGGAGTGATAGCGTAGCAGTAGAGGGTTTGCCTTGCATGTAGCCTACCCCGACATACTCAGATTCGATCCCCAGCATCCCATATGCCCAGCCTGCCAGGGGCAATTTCTTAGTGCAGAGCCAGAAGTAACCCCTGAGCGCTTCCAGGTGTGACCCCAGAACAAAACAAAAAACAAAAGGAATAACTCCTGGCAAGATGTATCTTAGCTTAGTCTTATATTTAATTTGATTTTTAGGCAATAGCTATATGTGCTAAAGGTTTTCTCCTGCTTAGGAGTTACTCCTGGTGGTATTCAGGGGCTATATAGGGGGTCAGGGATAGAACCCAGATTGAGGGGCCGGAATGATGGTGCAGTAGTATGGCGTTTGCCTTGGCAGGCAGCTGACCTAGGACAGATTGTGGGTTGATCCCTGGCATCCCATATCGTCCCCCAAGCCATGAGTGATTTCTGAGATTTCCTGAGTGTCATGGTGTGTGGCCCTCCAAAACATACAAAAAAACCCCCACAAAAACAAAAAACCCAGATTGGTTATCTGCACATCAGGTGCCTTATCTGCAGTATTGTCTCTTGGGCTGACTTATCTTTTGACCTATACTTTCTGAGGTGCCACACATTTTTTATTCTTTTTTTTTGGGGGTGGGGGGGAATCATACCTGGTGGTGCTTGGGTTACTCCTGGCTCTATGCTTAGAAGTAGGTCCTGGCAGGCTTGGGTGACCATATGGAATGCTGGGATTCAAATTGGGGTCCATCCTGTGTTGGCTGTGTGCAAGGCAAAAACCTTGAGGCCATGTGGTTCCAGGAATTGAACCTGGGGCCCTGTGCATTCCAGACATGGGCTCCAGTCCTTTGAGTTACCTCTCTAGCCTCAGATACCTCTGCTTTTTTTTTTTTTTTTTTTTTTTGGGTTTTGGGTCACACCCGGCAGTGCTGAGGGGTTATTCCTGGCTCCATGCTCAGAAATTGCTCCTGGCAGGCACGGGGGACCATATGGGGCACCGGGATTCCAACCGATGACCTTTTACATGAAAGGTAAACGCCTTACCTCCATGCTATCTCCCAGGCCCCGATACCTCTGCTTTTAATATGTAGGTCAAGGCTCCTTCCTTACGGTTCCTAATTACATGATAACTTTATGATCACACAGCTATTTATATAGCTCCATAGACTTCCTGACCCAGAATGCCTCGCAGGAAATAACAGCTGTGTAATTAGTCCCAGAAGAGTAAATGAAGAAATTACTTACATGATTTATAATCTATATATTTTTTTAGATACCAATTCAATAAATATAAAGTACAGATTATAAATTGACTTTTTGAACCAAAAAAGGGTCTTACGATGACATTAAATGACTAGATTAGTATGGAAAAGTATAAGACTGGGTGTTGTTTTCCATTCTATTTTGTTTGTTAAGTACCTGACATAGTGTATTCTGCTCCCACCCACCATCTCCTCCAAATATTCATTAGGTGTAACCAAATTCCCTTTGCTTGTGTTTTGTTTTTTTTTTGTTTT
>PVKC010030111.1:0-14880 GCA_004027635.1 Crocidura indochinensis | reverse complement strand
GTGACCCAAAAACCAAAACAAAAAAAAAAAAAAAGAAAGAAAAGAAACTAAAGGGTGTGCATTGCGCATTGTTAAGACTATAGTACAGAGATCAGAGAGAAAGCACAGAGGTAGGGTGTTTGACTTGCACACGGCTGGCCCAGGAGAGACCTGGCATCCCATATGGTCCCCCTAGCCTGCCAGAAGCAATATCTGAGCACAGAGCCATAAATAACCCCTAGCTCCACCACCAGGACTGTGGCCCCAAAGCAAACAAACAAAAAAGACATGTAAACATAACTTTTACATGCATTGGGTGACATAAATACATATGACTCATTATATAGCAATATTTGCTGCTTTGCAGTAGTTGGGTAGGATAGAAGCTAGTGACATTTGCAATGCTCCCATGTTTTTAACATCTATCTGTGTATCAGGCAGACACTGTGCTAAGTACTTTACCTACTTTGATTGTTCTAACACAGAAAGAGAAACCAAGGCCACACATCTTAGTAATATCGTAGTTATTTAAACCTCCATCCACTAGATGGTAAATACCTGCCTTCTATGAACCATAGACCCATATGTACCAAAAATCCAGTGAAGGTTAGAAATGTAGAAATTCTCAGTAAATACCATTTGGATGATGGATGGAATCCATAGTGAGAATAACCTGTTTACTCATTAAACTCATATACTCATTAGGGGCAGCAGATGCAATGCAGGCTATATAGAATAGTTAGCAGAAAAATAAAAAAAACATTCAGAGAGAATAAATGAAAGGTAGAAAAAATAAAATATTTATTTGAAGACTAGTGAAGTGAATAGGGAAGTTAAACATGGAGAGAAAAAAGCAGAAGGCAGCTCTCCAAATGGATCTTTTAGTGTATGAAAGAACAGCAAGGGAGAGGAAGACCAGGAGAGGAGGAAGAGTGGAGATTTGGGTCAGAGTAAAAGTCATGGTCTGGGATATACTGTACTCTGATACTGATCTCTATGGAAAGCATTACTGTGGAGTTTTGGGTTGAAGTGAATGCTAACTTCTGAAAAGTATGCATGAAAAGAAAAAGAATTGTATCCTTTGCTGCCAGTGGAATCTGATGCCTCCTTACATGCTGCCCATGTGCATATTTTCCCAATCTCCTGTCACTGCCTCCCAGCATCAGTGTTATCTATCCTAACAACTGGAAATACCATTAAGTAAATATAATTGCATTTCTGCAAAGAGACCTCAGTCTGAGTGGATATTCTGACATCACAGACCATGATGGATCATCTTGGAGCATTTGCCCTGGAAGAGACATACATACAGTACTGAAGCCAAAAATTATGTCACATGCACTCTGTTCTCTCAATGGAAGTTCCTGTTGCTGTATATTGGGCACTGTAAGAAAGCAAGGAAGTCAGCAGAGAGCTGACTTCGTTCTGGAGCAGTGGAGTATTCCACAAGGAAGTCTTGGACAGAAGAAGTTGACTGGGAAGATTCTGATGCCTCCTTGTTCCAATATATGTAACATGATTGATTCTCTGACTCAGGCTGCCTTTGAACTTTTGTATTTCCACTTTCTGTTTCTTTTGAAATCAGACAACATGAAATCTTTCAGTTTCTACTTGTTTAATTATACAATTATATATGAAATATCACTTGTATTATTTCTGTTATATATATAAAAGTGGTGTCAAAATGTGTCCCCTTGGTAAAGAGCATGATCCTTTTCATCACAAAGGCTTCAGATCGGTTTAGAGTCATCAGAAAATTCTCTCGATATCCACGATGTCTGGATTATGCATTGGGCCTTCTTTACTGGAAAATGTCCAATGAAATAACATTAGGAGATTCCCTGTTGAATTTCATTTCTGGAGCTCCCACTTCTCTTTCCTCCAACAGCCCCTAGGCAGCATATTACAGACAACTAACAACTTGAGGACAGGAGAACTCTTTCAGTACAGAAGGTATAGCTGTTGAAGTTAAAACCACATTCTTTCAAATGTCCTCCAGGAATTTGGATCTTCCTGTTTTGAACTGTCTTTAGAGTAATCATTGCTCTGCACACTGGTGGGAGATCATCCAGACCAATGGATATGAGACCAAGGTATTAAGTTATACTTTCTCTTTAGGCCGAGCTGAGTACATTGAGAGCACTGCAGAGTAGCTTTGGGAAATCGAACATATGAAGAACATTGGTATGGCACTGAACCTTCTGTGAGTAATTAAGATAGCATTGCATGGTTGCCTTTTTGTTTTTATAGTATCTACAGCAGAGAATAATCACAGTGCCTTTGGCACTTGACTTTGAGACCAACCCAAGGTTGATGAGGAAGTTTCTGCTTCTCAAGGAGTCTATAATTTGCTCAAACAGAAATGCAGGTGATCACACCTTGCAGTCATGGAGAATTGTTCATCACTGATTATTATTTCAGGTAAATAGAGATTTGCTAATAGCTTCCAGGCCTGTGAAGATTGCTGCTGGCTCCATTATTGTCCCCAGCAAGCTTGGAGATAATGAAAAGTGCACCCCCCCCTTTTTTTTTTACTCAAATCACTTCCTCCTGTAGGCTGATTTTTGAATCATACAAAGTTCTGGTTCAACTAAGTTTCTCGTGCTACATTGATCGTTAATGCTTTTTCCTCAGGACAACTTTATTATGCAAATTTATCATTATGAAATGCATTTAAAATTATGAAGAATTTTAACTACATCCTATAATTATTCTGTAATAGCATATGGATTAGCAAATAGTTCAGGACAGAAGATACTAACAGATATTTACATTAAAAAAGTACACATAAAATATGGTTTGGCCAGATTGAATACACACAAAATTCACTTTAATACTTTCATATGGTCTGAATAATATTCCCATATTGATTTTTTCCTTGTTTCTACCAACTCCATAGCAAATGTACGACAATGGCTCATTGATTTATTGTGAGTGTAGCAATGGGTTTATAAGGGCATGAATCATGCCGATTGCTCAATTCACCACATGCCTTAATAAAAGTTTCACTTTAATAAAACTGAGCTAAGGCAAATATGCCCAGAGGCTGGCCTGACATTCTTTATACATTACCCTGCCTCAGGAAATTATTGCCATATATTTTACAGCAGCTACAGTAGGCTAGGGGATCCGGATTAAAATGTACTAACTACTGTGATATTTAACAGAAGTCCTGTGTTCCCAGTTAACCCTCAAAGGTACAAAATGTAGAAAGCAATTAGGAGGCAGCATGGAATAGGGAACAAAATTGGGTTAGGGTACAGGTTAGGGGAATCAGCACTAGCTCCTGTTATTCCACAAGTTTAACCTAAGCAGTCTCTGAAGTGAAGGTAGTAGAAATACCTGTACTAGTGCCCTGCTAGAGTTACTGTGACCATCGCAGGGAAGAGAACTCAGTGCTTTATATGCTTTATAAAGCATCTCTATGTGTGTTTGTGTGTGTGTGTGTGTGTGTGTGTGTGTGCTTTATATGTACTCGGGTGCAAGTGTAGCACAAGAATATCACCTGAGAGGTGATGACCTTGAAAGAAAATGCTCTCCAGTCTCAGCACTGTGATTCTTGCTTTGACAAGATGGAACATCATGGTTACTATCACCAGAGTGTATATACAAATACCAGAAATTACTCTATTGATAATTGTCTAGGAATTTTTTAAAGTCAATCTCTTTTATAGAACTATGTTCTTTTATACACTAGGGATTTGTTTTTATTTCCACAGTAAGAGGTGAAAGTGATTCACTATACCTGTATTCTCTTAGGAAACAAACCTCAAGCTGGGGGTGTGAGGATAAGTCATAGGAAATCACAAGTACTACTCAAGTACTACTTTATACCTGTCACTATTTTTCTGAAAGAAATTGTGATTATCCAATTTTTGTACTAGTCAATGGTTCACATTGACTAAGAAAATTATTTGGATTCCTAAAATCCACGGCAATGTCTTAAAATTTCTTTCTAGAATGTTTGATGGTCTCAGGGTTAATATCCTGAGTCAAAAGTTAAGACAGTGTTGGACTTGTGGTTTGCCTTTGCTGTGAACTGCATAGTCTTGGACTAAGTACAGCACCTCCTTAAACTTCTCATGCTTTATGTGTTAAACAGAGCTTCACATTAGTTAGTTGAAGTAAAAATATCTGCTTGTAGTAGGCATTTAAGAATGCATGGGGCCGGAGAGATAAAATGGAAATAAGGCATTTGCTTCACATGCAGAAGGTCGGAAGTTTGAATCCCAGCATCCCACATGGTCCCCTGAGCCTGCCAGGAGTGATTTCTGAGTGTGCAGCCAGTAGTAACTTCTGAGCGCTGCCAGGTATGACCCAAAAACCAAAAACCAAAAACATAAAATAAAATAAAATAAAATGAAATAAAAAAAGACTGCAGTTCCTTGAACTTATTTTTGTTGTTGTTTTATTACTTTAAAAAATCTTCATTTTCCCAACTGGATTACCTTCTAAACACAACCCCCTTTCAAATTTCAGGCTGCCTTTTCTTTCATTTGCAAAGAAGAATGGTAGGGGAGGCACACTCTTCGCCTCCCATTGGAGTTCACTGCATCCTCTCTCAATAGCTCCCACCAAACCAGAACTATGCTCATATATTTATCTCAGTCCTTGCCTTTTTTTCCCCTACATTAATCCTGGAGCAAATTGTGTTGTGTTGCTCTTAACTTGGTTCTCCAGTGTTTATCCTTTTTTTTTTGTATGACAAAGCCACACTGAAGAAAGACAGCTAGGAAATAGTAATAAAGCAATGGAAACGATAAATGATGTGTGAAAGTACACGTCAATGCTGTACAGCCAGGTCATACCAAATACATGTGCTTTCATGAGCATGAACTTGAACTTGAAGTTTTGAAAATGAGTGATGACTCACTTGAACTACTCTGCTGCCTCTGAGGTAGGAGAACAAAAGTAAGACTTGAGTGATGGTCATTCACCACTTGCTATGTGCTAGGCGCTGTGCTAATCACTCTGCATCCTTGTGCCATTAGTCCTTGCAACAACTCTGTGACATATGAACTATTATTCTTCCCATATTTCAGCATAATACACTGAAGCTTAGAGAGATTACATAGTCTTCCCAAGATTGCAGAGTGAACGAACAATAGCTGTGCTAGGATTTAAACCTGTGTTTTCCTGATTCTGGAGGAATGTACTCCAATTTTCATCTTGTTGCAAGCAAAGGAAAGTGAACAGGGACTGATGCCACTGCCATTCCCCAAAGGGACTCATGTTTGGCTTTTGGAGTCATGGAGAATTCACTCACAGTTCCCTGTCTCTACTTTGCTTTAAGTCCCCTGGCCCAAGTTCCCAGCTTTGCCACTTCTTTCTCACTCTTACCCACAAAAGGACTCCCAAGGCAGCAGCTGAAATGAAACCCACCACCATCAACCAGGAACTGAGCTGTCAAAAGAAATGAAAAATTCAGGGGGCACCTGCAGTCTTACCATTCATTAATGGGTTTATCGGGAACTCTCTTGACATCGAGCTCTAACTATGGCATTTAAGAAAATCCCAAATTTGAAAAATAAATAAGTTGGCCTCCGTACAGACATTTTACATATGAATTTAATAAAGTGGATTTTTCTTTTTGAAATCTTTGGTAATCTCTGAAATATATCAACTGCAACCCAGGAACATTGTATCCCAGGTTGTGATTCATGAAATGAAACGGAAATGTATTATGTAATTCAATTTGGAGAGTCCAGCGCAGAGCTCATTAGAGCTGTTGCTGGGGATGTGGACGAGTTTGGAGGCCCTGTGGTTTGGGCAAACCTTGCCCAGGCCTTACCTTCTTTTCCTCTGAGGACATTTTAACCAAATATCGTCACCCTTTAAAAATAGCATTCTTGAGCATTTTGCCCACAAATGAGGATAATTCGAGGGAAATCTTAGGCAAAACTGTGGCTTGTTCCCCATCTCCCTTCACTTCACCCTTAAGTCCACTCATTATGAGTCAGGTTCCAAATTGAGTCATTCTCTTCTCTGTGGTTCCTGCACCCACCCCAAACTTGGCTCATACAGTAAGCAGGTGGACACCAGGATGTCATCTGAGGTAACTGAAGTCCAGAGATGTGCAGGGACTTCCCCATCCAGGATCATATAGTACCAGACTATCTACATTCAAGCTAACTCTCAAATCTCTGCTTTTTTCCCCCACTTGAGCACATAACTTATAGTCAAAGCATAGTTTTCCATAATTTCCATTCACCATAAATCTGGTGATTGCTATAAAAACAAATGAGAACATGAGCAAGAAATCGCTATTTATATAATACTCTTTCAATTCGGTTTGCTTTTCGGTGGTCAGAAATACAGTGATGCTTGGATCTTACAATGCCAAAGACCACCAATGCCAAACCTGGGAGTGCTCTTGGATCATCTATGGTGCTGGGTATAAAATAGGGTTTAAAAATGCAAAATGTGTACCCCTACTTCTTTGGCATCTCCTAGACCCATTGTCTTTCTTTAGACCTTTTTTAAAAATTTAAACTACATTTTAAAAGTACACAATTTAGTGTGCTATTAAGTTCGCAATTTGGGTTGTCATGGATATTTTGAACACTCGACCAAGAAATATTGTACCTGTGAAGCTTTATCTTATGTTATCTTTTCCACAAAGCTCCTGAAAATCATGAATTTACTTTTTGTCTCTGGATATATCTGATCTTACAGTTCAAACTAATAAAATCATAGACTGTGTGGTATTCCATGAATGGCTTCTTTCATTTAATATGGGTTCTCAGGGCTCATCTGAGTAGTAACATAGACCCATCAAATTTATTTTTTATGACTGAATAATATCCTTTATATTCTGTATACATGATATGATGTTTGTTCATGAATATGTTATGTATATACTGCCTTTTATTTATTCAACCATTGGTCTGCATCCCCGAGTACTCTTGCTTTGCAGTTACAAGCAATCCATAATGTGCATTTCTCCTGCAGCTCAGCCATTATTTTCACGAGTTGCTTCTCCCTTCTGTGGTATGGCTGACTTCTGACACACTGGGCCAGCCTGAGGAGGAGCAACAGAGCCAAGAGGCTGAAGACAGGCACTCACCCCTGCAGTAGAAGACCACGGAGCCAGAACTGGCGACTCATGTCACCTGGGGACAGTGCCACAATCAGATTCCTGAGGAAAAAGTCTAGATTCATGATTTTTTGTGGGTCTTAATTGCCACAGAGTCCACCCAGTTACCCATACATTCTGCCTGGAACCCCAGCAGCACCCATTCTGGATGGACCAAGTGATACAGTCTGTGGGGGTCTAAGGTGGGAGACAGTTGGGAATAAAATAAGATTCCCTGAACAAAGTTCCAGTGTTAATTGACCTCTTACTGTTTCTTTCAAGATTAATTTGTAAAAGCACATGAAAGCCTATAGGAGGGCCAATGAGAGAGCTCAACTCAAATGGTGAGAGTGTATACCAGTGGCTCAGATCCTAGCCCCCTCATCTCCCATTTACTTGAACACTGCAAAGAGTGTTCCCAATAAGAAGTCAAAATAACCTCTGAGCACCCCCAGGAGTGGCCAAAAACAAACAAACTGAAAACCAAAAACACCTATCATGGCTCATGGATTAACTTTGTGCTTGGAGCAACCATTCGTAATGCAAGGGGATGATATACAGTATTAGTAACCCTTAAGCTACCTTGACCCTGTCCTCTAACAGCCCATTCAGGGTTTTTCTGCACTATTCTCTTGGGCTAGAAAGTGCTGAAGATCAATCCAACATGCAAGTCATATGCTCTCTCTATGCGTTATCTTCCCAGATACTGAAGCCACTGCAGTTTTGTTATTTGTTATATGAAGTCCTAAGTCTCACACATGCAAGATATACTTTGCTTCACAGCCAACCCTCTGGTTATTCACTTAAATTTTTATTATTAAGTTCATGTTATTATTTTTGTAGTTCTTTATTTTTGTTTATTTTACATAGTTGAGATAAAGTTTGCATATATTTAATTTTAATTTTTAGTAAACATAATACAAGCACTTTGGCATGATATTAATACCCTTGTAAATAATATCCTTTTAAGTACTAGATATTACTATATATTGTATAAATAATAAAGGCTATATAAAAACCTTTAGTAGTTTATCAAGTAACTTGGAATAAAAGACTTTGAATCATGCCTTTCATTCTTTTTATAATATCTTTATGTGAACACCATAATTACAAACATGTTTGCAGTTGGATTTCAGATATAAAAAGAAACACTTCCCTTTCACCAATGCAACCTTCCCACCACTAATGCTCCCCATCCCCACCCTCCCCAATCCCTACTTGTATTCAAGACAGACATTCTATATTTTTAAAATATACCAGTAAGTGTTTTATTTAAGCACTGCAGCTACAGAATTGTTCATAGTTGGGTGTCAGTCATAGAATGTACACCACCCTTTATCAGTACACTTTTCCTGCCACAATGTTCCCCATTTCCCTTCCATCCCCTACCCTCACATGTCTCTGGGGCAGGCATTTTGCTTCTCTTTCTCTGTCTCTTTTTCCTTTTGTATACTTTGGTTTGCACTATTGTTAATGAAGAGGTGCCATTCATGTCACTTTATCCCCTTTCATCACCTATTTCTTGTTCAGAGTGATCACTTCCAACTATCATTGTATACCACACTGTTCTGTACTCTAACTGAACTCACTGCTCTTTGTGGCACGTTTTCTACCTGTTCTTCCTGACCCTCATCACTATTGCATCTAGGTATTATTACCATAGTGTCTTTTATTTTTTGTATACCCCATAAATGAGTAAGATTACTCCATTATCTATGTCTCTCCCTCTGACTTACTTCACTTAGCATAATCTCCATTGCCATCCATGTATAAAATTTCATGACTTTATTTATTCTAATGACTGCATGGTATTCGATTGTGTAGATACACTGCTGTTTCAATAGCCAATCATTTGTTGATAGACATCTGGATTGTTTCCAAATTCTGCCTATTGTAAATAATGCTGAGATGAATATGGAGTGCATAGAGCATTTTGTATTGTGTTTTGGGGATCCTACGGTACATTCCTAGGACTGGTATTGCTGGATCATGTAGGAGCTCAACTTCCATTTTTTTGAGGAATCTCCATATTGTTATCCATAAAGGCTGGTCTAGACAGCATTCCCACCAGCAGTCAATGAGAGTTCATTTCTACCTGCATCCATGCCAGCACTGGTTGTTTTTGTTCTTTGTGATGGTTGCTAGTCTCTGTGGTGTGAGATGGTACCTCATTGTTGTTATGATCTGCATTCTCCCTGATGATTAGTGATGTAGAGCATTTTATCATGTGCCTTTTGGCCATCAGTCTTTTTTCTTTGAGGAATTATCTGTTCATTTCTTCGCCCTATTTTTAGATGGGGTTAACTTTTTTTCTTGCTAAGTTCTATCAGTGTTTTGAATATCTTAGATAGTAAAACCTTATCTAATGGGTACTGGGTGAATTTTTTCTTCCATTCAGTGTATCATAATATCTCTTCCCTTCTCTAAGGCTCCCAAACACCCTTTACTCCTAATACTCCAACTCAATTATGTAAACCAGTTCTTCCATTATGTTGCTTCTGACCATTTGTTGCTACCTTGCCTGCAATGCTCAGGGGTTACTCCTAGCTCTGTACTCAGAAGTTAGTCCTGGAAGGGTCAGGGGACCAGATAGGATGCCAAGGATGGGACAAAGGATGGCCATTCCCACTGTATTATCATTCTGGCCCCTGCTGTGTATCTTGAAGTCCCACATCTAATAGAGATCATTCTGTATCTACCCCCTCCCCCTTTCTTTTGACTGACTTCACTCAGATTTGTAATGGATTCCTTTTTTGCAACATCCCTGTGACTAATGGTTATTTCCAGTATTCTTGATACATGCTATTCTCATTGGTATGACATGTTATCTCAGTTGTATTTATTGGCAATTCCTTAATAAAAAATAGCATTGAATGCCCACTTTTTCTTATTTCTGCTGTATGACTTGATATTGTTTTTTTGAGAAATGTTTGTTTATCTCCTGTCCTCATTATGTTTTGGATAGGGTTCTTGTTTGTTTATTTTTTTGTTTTATTTGCTGTTGTTGGTGATGGTAAGCTATATATATGCTTCATATATCTTGGATATTAACTCTTGTCTGATAAAGACTGTGAAAACATATTCTTCCATTCAGTAGGGTATCTTTTTATTTAAGCTTGAGTTTTTTTTAACTTTATTGATTAATTGATTGGTTGGTTTTTGGGCCATACCCAGTGGTGCTCAGGGGTTATTCCTGGCTCTGCACTAAGAAATAGCCCTTGGCAGGCTGGCGGACCATATAGGATGATGGAAATTGAATCGGGTCCTTCCTAGGTTGACTGGAAAAGCAAGGCAAATGCCCTACCACTGTTTAAGCTTGAGTTTTTTTTTTAATTGTAGGGGGGTAGAACCAGCTATGTCAAGGCTTATTCCTGGCTCTGTGCTGAGGAATTTTTCCTGGTGGGGATTGGGGAATCTTATGATGTTCTGGGGATCTAATCATGCCAGAGATTGAACCCACATTGACCATATATAAAGCAGACACCCTACCTACTATACTATTGCTCTTGCACAAGCTTGAACAAAATCAGAATGTCTAGATCTGAAACTATATATCTTTGGTATTAGAGAAATAATACAGCGGATATAAAAGTTTTCTTGCATGTGATTGACCTGGCTTCAATCCCTCATTCTATATGATTCCTTACGCCCCAACAAGAGTGGTCCCTGAGCACAGAGCCAGGAGTTAGCCCTGTTCACTGCCGGGTATGGCTCCCAAAAGAAACTGAATGTTTTTGAGGGAAGCTCTCCTCTAGATATCAAATTGCACTTAATTTATCTCAACGAGATGACTCAAATCTAGCAATGGCAGGCACTGTTAGAAATGCCTAGCAACCTTGATACAGTCCAGCTGTGTTGGAACTGCACTATAATTAAGATTTTGATAAGATGATCATGTGGTTAGGAACAAAAATGGTTAAGTTTGCATGTGAACTTGGAAGAAACTGTGAGACATTTGGACTAAATCTCAAGATGTTAAGGTCAGTTTTTTGTGAGGTTTGTCCAAGAGTCTGTCTTCTCTTTCTACCCCTTAAACATTTATATAAAAAAGAGTGACAGCATTATAATGAAATAAGCCAACAGAAATTGTACCCATGTGTGCACCTATGCAACCTCTTCCTCTCACACTTCCAACTAGGCAATAAAATAAAAAGTCAGATAGAAAGCAACCAAGAAGGAGGTTTTGGGGTTGAAGAGTTAGCACAGGGTATTAAGGCACTTGATTTTTAAAAATTTTTTCGTATTTATTCTTATTGATATCATTAGTGTTTCTCAAACTTTTTTTCACTGTAGTCTCTCTGATCTGCTCTTTCTGTGTCTCCCCCATTCTAGGTTGTACCCCATTCACATGTCATTAACCCCTAATTATGTGATTTTTCACTTGTGGCTCACTTGTAATATCCTAGGGTACACCAGTACCCACAAGGCCCCCAATTCAGAAATGCCAGTTTACAAAGCTATATATGTTTCTAGGATAAAATTTTGCTTCTCTTCAAAACACGTTACAATAAAAATACCATGCTCAGTACCAAGGTACTAATAACCCTCTATCATAGTCTTTTGAATATTCTATTTTCAATATCAATCTGCCTCCCCTCCTGCTAACCTCAGCTTTGATTCTGAGTTCTAGGGTTTGTTTACATTTGACTTTATTTGCATTGTTTTCTATATTTACATATGAATGAAATCATTATCACAGATAAGTGAGATCCTCCAGTATTTGTCTTTTGTCTCTGGCTTATTTCACTTATCAAATTCCCTTCTATTTTCATCTATGTTGCAGTTAAAGGTACAGTATTTTTCTTTTATTAATGACTCGGTAATAGTCCATTGGGAATATGTCCTTCATATTCTTTTTATATTTTAATAAAAGTCTTAATTGGATAACTGTGAGATGCACAATTACAAAGTTGTTTATGACTGAATTTCTGTCATACAATGTTCCAACACACATCCTTTCACCAGTGCACATGTCCTGCCATTGAATGCAAGTTGACTACATGCAAAGCAAGTACCTGTTTGCTGTGCTATTTCTCCGGTCTGACATGTAAAATATATTTAGTTTTATATATTTCCATTCATTTATTTTGGTTTTGCTTCCCTTGATGTTGGGGCCAAATATCTAAACACATCATCTAAGCTAATACCATCAATACCACGGTATATGTTTTTCTGGATTTTTTTTTCATTATCTTTTGTGGTTTGGGGTCTAACAACCAACTCTTCTGTGTATAGTGTGAACTAGTGATTCAGTTTTGTTCTTGTTCTTCTACACAAGACAATCTAGTTTTCCCTGTGGCAATTTACAAAACCCATTGGATTGGCACCTTTGACCTCTGTCCTGTAAGGATCAGCCATAGAGAATGAAACAAGCACACAAATAATGTCCAAGTTTTGGGGTTACCTGAATAGCTCTAAGTGAGTTCACATTTAAGTCCTTTATTCAGTAGTGTTCTCCCCCTTTCCAATTCTGGTTTCCAAAGTATGAGTTATTGTTTCAGTTGACAGAGACCTTAGGACAGTTAGTAAGCTCTTGAGTACTCAATAGGACTGGAAGATCAGAGGTTGGAATATTTTACATAGCCTATCAACAGGCACCTTAAAGCACTGAGTAAAGTCCTGACAATTTCTTATTCTATTTTGCTTATGCTGCCCTCTATATTTAAAAGCCCTAGGCTGCTTTATTCTACTCTTTTCTGGGCACAGGCAACTATACCCACCTTGGAGGTTCTTTTAGGGGTATGATTCTCCAGATTTCTAGCACCATGTAATGAAGAAATTTTCTTCTATTGTGTGCTCTTGTCTCCTTGTTTGTTTGTTTTGTTTTGTTTTTGGCCCACACTTGGTGATACTTAGGAGTTACTCCTGGCCATGTGCTCAGAAATCATTCCTGGCTTGGGGGGACCATATGGGATGCCAGAAATCAAGCCCAGAACTGTTCTGGGTCAGCCACATGCAAGGCAAATACACTACCACTGTGTTATTACACTTGCCCGCTCTTGGCTCCTTGTAAGTTAACTAGTTGCATATGTAAGAACTTGATTCCATTCTCTTAGTTTGATTTCTCTAATCTATGTCCCTATTTTTAGTCCAATTCTATATTTGTGTATTATATTCTTGTATTTTTATATTGAAGTCGTGGAGCTCGATTTTCCAATTCTTTTGTTTTAAGATAACTTTGGCTATTTATGGTTGCTTATTTTTTTGTGGTTCCAAACAAATTTCAGATATTTCCTCTATTTTCTTAAATAATATCATGCTCATTTTGATATGGATAATCATTTTTACATTTCTTTGTCTCTTATTTATTTAACATGAACACTTAATTTGGTATGCAAGATTTTTTTACTATTGTTTATTTGATTCCTTGACAATTTTTTTGATGCAATTGTAAGTGGAATTGCATTTTTTGTATTTTCTTCTAGTTTGTTGCTTGCATACAGAAATATAGCAGATTTTTGTTTATTAAATTTGTAGGTGTCATTTTGCTTTATTGGTTTCTTCTTTGATATATGTATATCTATCAGTTTTTTGTTTTTGTTTTTGTTTTTTTATTTTTGGTTCACACCCAGCAGTGCTCAGGGGTTACTCCTGGCTCTATGCTCAGAAATCGCTCCTTGCAGGCACGGGGGTGGGGGTGGGGGCATATGGGATGCTGGAATTCAAACCACTGTCCTTCTGCATGCAAGGCAAACGTCTTACCTCCATGCTATCTCTCCAGCCCCATCTATCAGCTTTATTTAACTTTTTAATCCTTAGATTTTCTTTTCTTTTCTTTTTTTTTGGGGGGGTCACACCCAGTGGTACTCAGGGTTACTCCTGGCTCTGTGCTCAGAAATTGCTCCTGGCAGACATAGGGGACCATATGGGATGCCAAGGATTAACCGGGGGTCTGTCCCAGGCAAGGCAAATGCCCTACCACAATACTATCACTCTGACCCAATCCTTAGATTTTTCTAAGTATACTATTATGTCACCTATAAATAATGATAATGTTGTTCCTCTTTTCTTATTTGAATCAACTTTGCTTCCTTTTCTTGACTATATTGCTGTTGCTAGGAATTCTAATACTATATTAAACAATAGTGGACTTCCTTAATATTTTTCCCATAATCTTAGAAAAAAGAGTTTAGGGGGCCCGGGAGATAGCATGGAGCTAAGGCGTTTGCCTTTCATGCAAAAGGTCATTGGTTTGAATCCCGGTGCCCCATATGGTCCCCCGTGCCTGCCAGGAGCAATTTCTGAGCATGGAGCCAAGAGTAACCCCTGAGCACTGCCGGGTGTGACCCAAAAACCAGAAAAAAGAGTTTAGTTCTTCACCATTGAGTGTAACATCAGTGGTTTGTTTACTATGTTGAAGTATGATACTTCTATTCCAATAATATTAAGAATATTTTATCATAGACAGATGTTAAATTTTGTCAAAAACTTTAGTTTCCTTATTATTATGATCATATAACCTCTTTCCCTTTGTTGATGTGGTATGTTACTTTAATCAGTGGGAATCTGTTGAACCATCTTTGGATTCCTGAAATAAATCACAACTTGTTATCATCATGTATGATCCATTTAATGTATTGCGAAATTCAGTTCACTACATTTTTTTTGAAGATTGTTGTATCACTGATCATCAAGAATATTTGGCTTTGGGGCCCGGGACATAGCATGGAGGTAAGGTGTTTGCCTTTTATGCAAAAGGTCATCAGTTCGAATCCCGGTGCCCCATATGGTTCCCCGTGCCTGCCAGGAGCTATTTCTGAGCATGGAGCCAGGAGTAACCCCTGAGCACTGCCGGGTGTGACCCAAAAACCAAAAAAAAAAAAAAA
>PVKC010030109.1:0-14645 GCA_004027635.1 Crocidura indochinensis | reverse complement strand
TTAGTTTAAAATTTTAGGTTATTCTTTTCTTTTTACAGTGGTATAATCTATTTGTGGAAAGTAAAAAGATTAAAAAGAATAGGCTGCATTTATTTAAAATTTGAATGACTTCAATAATTTAATTTTCACTAAATTAATGCTGTATCCCTGTGAAAATAATAGATAACTTAAAATTTAATTCAATAATTGACTTGTTTTATTTTTATAGTTAATCCTTACAGCTTTTAATGTACAATATTCTAGTATTTTATTGGAATTTCATTTGATGTTTAATTGCAATTACATTTTATAATGACCTAGGAGTCATTATCTCTCACATAACATATATGATGTTCATTAATCTAAGATTTCCCATTTTCCTTTACCCCACCCTTATTTGCCTCTAGTCTGCTTTCTGGGTTAATTTTCCTTTTTTACATATATTATATGAATGGCATAATGCAGTATATTTTATTTTATGCCTGATTTATTTCTATTAACATAATTTCTTCTAGATTCATTCATGCTATCATATCTACATATAAGAGCAGTTACTTTTAAGATTTTAAAAATTCATTCTATGTGCTATAATTTCCAACCCAACCTTATTACTTGATGTGTGTTACATCTTCCTTGGATACTATGAAATTTTCTGATAGAGATTTTTGTATATATATATATATATATGTATCTGATATCTGCCTTAATGTATTTAATTTTCACTTGTATCTAACTTGCTGAATTACAGGCAAAAATTTTAGATACTATGTAAACTGTTCAAAGTGTTCATAACATTTTACATTTCCACTAGCAAATTAGGGAATTACTATGTTCTGAACATTCTTGCTAATATTTATTATTTATAATTAGTTTTTATTGAGCTTTTTTACTAAGTTTTAATGTGTTATCTCACTACTTTTTTCTAATGAGTTATACATTTTATGTACTCATTGTTTATTCTACATTTTCGACAATATTTCATAATTAACATTCTGAGGATTTATTATAATAAATAATAAAATGTTTTGTTTTGGAGAGTCCCCACCTACTATACTCAGTTCTTAATCTTTAGTTCACATCAGGGATCACTCAAGTGGTGCTCAGTGGATGATATTTGAATGTCGTGAATTAGACCCAGGTCAGCCACATGAAAGGCAAATGCCCAACCTGCTCTATTATCACTCACTTAAATTTTGGTAAAATTTTAAATTAGTTTTTTAAATAAGCAATGTAGTAATTATTTACAAATAATAATAAAGTTACTTTTTCCTTTTCTCAAGGCTTAAATCTTTAAATTCTTTTTAAATATTTTTTAAAAATGTATTAGAATAAAGATATGGCCATATTTTTTGAGGGAATCTTTTTTAATTTTTTATTCTACCTGGACTGTAAAAAACCTTATACTTTCTATTAACACATAGGTGAACTTTGTGACATTAAATTGTATTTTATACAAATTGTTATATTTATATGAATGGTGACTATTTCAGGAACATAAGATATTAATCAATTACATATACTCATATATTTAAATTTTTTATCTGCTTTATTTTTATTTAGAGTACATGAGTTTCAGTGCCCAGTATGCACCCTATGGGGATTCTTGGCAAAGCATGCTAGTAATTCAAGTGGAAACCTGGGAATGTGCAGCTCTTTGGATCTGGTGATACTGGGATTTCCTGGAATACCACTTGAGAGTTTCCCAGAGAACTCCAGGGCTAAAGCTGCCCGAACTCAGGGGATCACATGATGCTGAAGATGAAATGGAGTTGGTTAAATGAAAAGCATGTTTCTTAATCTTTGTATTACTTCCCTATCACCTGAAAGGAATTTCTAAGTATATTATCTATACATTTTTAAGTAATTTTATAGATAGAATTGAAATTAGAATAGAATAAAGAAATTATACCTTTTATTGAATTGATAACATAAACTGATTACTCTTATTTTATATATACTTATATATAGTATTTATTTTATTTATTATAATTATTATATAGTATTTATTTATATTATATATAGTATTTAATATATACTAACACTGAACTTTATATACCCATGCTGCATAATGTTATTCCTTGAAAAAAAAGCACAAAATGCATACAA
The DNA here is from genome assembly GCA_004027635.1 of Crocidura indochinensis. NCBI lineage: Eukaryota > Metazoa > Chordata > Mammalia > Eulipotyphla > Soricidae > Crocidura > Crocidura indochinensis. The sequence continues at coordinate 12,560 of PVKC010030109.1, read as the reverse complement.
TTTTAACTATTTCATTTGGAAAATTAGCTCAATATATATGTGGTATGAATCTATTAGTTTTTGTAATGTCTTCTTCATCCAAGTTGACCTGTGGCAAGGAAAATACCCTACCCACTGTGTTATCATTCTGGCTGCCAATTTCATTATTTTTTAATGTTGTTCTTTTATAAATTTTTCTTATTTATAACCCTAGATCTACAATTATCATTTTATTTAAGGAATGACTACTCTGAGGGGAGACTAATAGTCTGAGATACTCTTTTAGCATTCAATGATATCAAGTTCACATTATAAAATTAATGTATTTATACGTTTAATATTTATGTATTTATTATTTATGAACTTATTAATGCATTTATGTTTGTCAGTGTACTAGTTATAAAATTACTCAAATATTATCATTGATTAAGTATTCATTTTCATTATGTTTTGATTTCTGATGCTGGAGTGACTTTAATAAATATGACAGCCTAAAGATTTTGTTGAATAACATAAGAATCTATCTTTATATCTCTTTGTTTAGAAGGGGTTCCTCAGAGTATTTATAGAATAATTTTTACAGTTTTACAGTAGCATTATGGTGAAGTGGGATGGAGAGGGATTGTTGTTTTTTTGCTTTGTTTTTCAAAAAGAAGAGAAACATTGTAGGCTTCTCATAATTCTAAAATTCCTTGTCCCTTATATAAGAATAATAAAAGAGGCTCAGGGCAATGGCTTCAAATAAAAGCAAAGATTAAAAATTGCTTTTTTGTTTGTTTGCTTGTTTGAGTGGGGGGCACACCTGACAGCGCTCAGAGGTTACTCCTGGCTCTGTACTCAGAATTGTGCTGGCAGGCTCGAGGGAATGTCGGAATCCAATTTGAGAAAGTCCCGTATTAGCCACATGCAAGGCGAACCGCTGTGCTATCAATCTGGCCCAGAGTACTGCTTTTCTTGTTTCAAATTCCTCTTCATATTCTGATCCTCTTTTTTGTTTGTTTGTTTGGTTACTCTTGGCTATGTGCTCAGAAATCCTTCTGGCTTGGGGGACTATATGGGAATCCGGGAATAGAACTGAGGTCGTACTGGTCATCCAAGTGCAAGGCAAGTGCAGTACAGCTGGGCTACTGCTCCTGGCCCCCGCTTTTTATTTTTAAATGCTTTTTAAAAAGAATTCTAGTGACAGTAAAGAGATAGGTGAGTCAAATATAAACCAGGGAAAACAAAAGATACTACCTACAATTACTCCTGTTAATTCAGAATATATTCTACTATGGAGAAAAAAGAATATCATCCAAATAGGTCTTTGTCATGATATCTAGTTGTGGTATAACTCTGTTGGGGAACTATGAATAATGTTAATTAAAAAATTTTAATAATTAATAATTAAGCATTATTAAAATATCACTTACATTATGTTATAAAAGTATATTTAATATTATTGTGATATTAAAAATAAGTAACTAGTAATATTTCACATGTAAGAATATTGCAAATAACAGATCTTCCATATATATTATTTAAAATCTATCTTTCCAAGTAAAATATCTATTTTTTGTGGATCTCTTTTGTGGGGGGCACACCTGATTTCGTTCAGGAGTCACTCCTGGCTATGAGCTCAGAAATCGCTCTTGGCCTGGGGGACCATATGGGAAGCCAGCGATCTAATCGCGTGTATCATTCATCCTAGGTTAACCGTGTGCAAGGCAAATACCTGATGGCTGTGCCACCACTCCGGCTCCCAAGTAAAATATCTTTAGGCTTTCCATTTGTACTTAATAGAAACATATTTATTTTAATTATATATAGATGCCTACAGCTAATATTTTGAAACAATAATATTTGAAATTATTGAAATATTTTGTGTATAAATTATATGTGTAATGTGTAAACATTTTGTAAATTTGATAGTACAAAACTGTGGATATTTGTACATATGTGTAATAGTGCTTGCCACTTCAAATTTAATATTGTCTTGATGCCTCAGGGCATATTTCAAACCAACAGAAACATCTACTTGTTATAATTTCTACTCTTGAAAATTTGAGAGAGTGAACAGTTCCTAAACCTAAAGTGTACCAGAGTTACATGCTAAAATTAACATTCATATGAAATTTCAACCTCAATGAACTGATTTTTTTTTACAGTGGCGTAGATGATACCTTTTACAATATAAAATTTTGTTGGTTTGTTTTGATTTACTTTTTTGGAACACATCCAGTGATGCTCAGAGATTACTTCTGACTGTACTCAGGAGTCACTCCTGATTAGTCTCACAGAACTCAATCAACTGAAAATAATGAAATTATTTTCTTTTTTAGTTTTGGGACACATTCAGTTCAAAAGTTATTCCTGGTTAAGTGTGTGGGAGTCACTCCTAAAAGTGTTTGGGGAACCATCTCAATGACAGAGACTTGTTAGGAATATCAAGTCCTGAATATTTAAGTATCACTTCAAACATTCGGAAATTTTACAAGCTCTGTGCCAGGTTTACAGATGAAGAAAAAAAAGTATCTTCCTTATTATAAATTACAATGTCAGAATTTCATTGATATTGATAGAAATGAAAGGGAAGAGAGGGCAAGCTAAAAGGATTCTATTGATTAAACATAGGAAGGGGACAGAAGGCTCTTTCTTTTGCAATTTGTTAAGTGACTCTTGTTCTAGACACTGAAAAGCACTTACTCATTTGACATGTCTAGCCTTTAGACAAAATTTTCTAAATTAAAGGGTTGCATTGCGGTTTATTTATATTTTTGCTCTTTTTGGCTTTTTAAGCCTCTGTAAAAGCCCTTTTAATTTTTCTCAATGATGAAACCATTGAACTAAATTCAAGATACTTAAGTTATTGTTTAATAAAAAAAATTCCTGAATGTTTTCTTCTTCTTCTTTTTTGCACTTGCTTTTGCTTCCCTGAAATGTTTAACATTCTGTTTACTTCAAATCTGTAATCACCTGGTGGCCTTTATTTATTAGATTCTGGATTACAGATCAACTAAAGGATGAATCTGCAAAATAAGCATGTGCACTGATTATTCTGACATTAGATTAAAATAAATTAGAAATTTATAAAAGTACATTAAAAATCAAAATTACTCATCCCTGAACCATCAGAGAATTCTTCTATAACTATTGAGAAAAATCTTACACCTTACCTATTTTTTGGCATGTATATTTTGGAGCTAATTTGCATCAAAAAAGCTAGGGGTTTTACAGATGACTGATGCCTGTGAAAATGAGATTTCTCCCCTGAACTTGCTTTAATTAAAATCCTGTAAGTAAGGGAATATTTTAATGTGCTGATTTCCATGTTTGGATAGAGCTGGCTTTCTAGAAATGTGACTTTAGTTTGCATATCAAAGAGCTCTGGGGCACAGTCTTGTCACAGTTTATATATACAATAGTTCTTTAACTTTTCAAAAATTTGCTTTTGTTTAGTGTTTTATAAATGATAGTCAAATGAATAAGAGGTCTTTAGTGAATTGTACACCTTTTCTTGTTTTTGTTTCTTTTTATTATTATATAAAGTAAATTTTTTAATTGGTAATGATAAACTTATAGGACAAGACACTAAGTTAAACATAGGCTATACTTGTATTAATAAAGCTATATTTGGAATGACAATCTTTATTGATAATAATCATAACATATAAAATATGTCTTGATTATGATTAAAAATTCTTCTTCATGATTAATATGCCTATTATTTCTGATCACATAAGCAGTCTGACCAGTTATTTATTTAGGAAGCCCTTAATTTAAGATATTATTTTTATATTCATATGAAACTAATTTGATATTTGTTTTTATAAATTCTGTAATCAATACTTATTAAATTTTCTTAATTTATTATATTACTTGAAATTTCTTTGTCTACTTCTGTTTTATTTTTCACTATATAGCTTACCTTTGTTACTGTAAAAACTGAGTGCTGTTATTTATTTTGGGGGGGTTTGGGCCACACCCAGTGACACTCAGGGGTTACTCCTGGCTATGCGCAAGTGCTGTTATTTTGTCGCAAATGAAATCCAGATTGCTGAAAATATTGCTTAATGAGTAAAGCAGAAAAGTTTAAGTTACGGTACCTAGTGAGTAAGATTTGATATTAATTTGTATTTATTATGTAAATGCAAACTTGATGTTTGGACATAAAATTATGTAAAAATAATTTTAGGAATCAGAGAACTAATGCACGTGGTAGGGAAGTTGCCTTCACACAGATTTCATTCCTTTACCTTTACCTCGTATGGTCCTCTGAGCACTACCAGGAGTGACACTTGAGCACAGAACCAGAAATAAGCCTTGAACAAGTTGGGTGTGGCTCAAAGACATACAAAAAATAAATATTTTTAAATTGTTACATAGGAAATCCAGAGATATCATACAATGAGGCATTTATCTTGCATGCAGCTGACCTGGGTTTGATCCCTGTCATTCCATAAGGTCCCAGAGCACCACCAGGAGTGATTCCTGAATGCAGAGCCAAGATTACTATATCAATGTGACTTCATGACTAAAAGGACAGAATGAGTATAACCTGCATTAGAAATTCTCTATTAGGGCCAACAAGATTGTGTAGGCTATAGGGTTATTACCCTATTACCCAGCAAGCTGCCAGCCCAAGTTCCATCAATTTTCAATTTTTCAGATCTCCATTTTGGTAAAAACTGGCTTAGTTTTTCTTTTATGGTCTAGTTAAATATCCTCACTCAATATTCCCGTGAATTTTCAAGACTTACAAGATCTCTTATTTTGAGAAAGTAAGAACAAAGCAATGGGTATGGAGATCACTAAAAAGTTCCTGTTTTATGTCAAATTTATGTGAAACTGAGGTCAAAGGGGTGGCTCAGGGCATAGGGCTTCTAACTTGAGGGTGCTAGCCAAGGATGGACTGTGGTTTAATCCCCTGGCATCTTATGTAGTACCCCAAGCCAGGCGCGATTTCTGAGAGCATAGCTATGTGTAACCCCTAAGCGTCACTGGAAGTGACCAAAACAAAACAAAACACAACAAAACAAAAATTTTACCTGAAACTGCCTTAATGGATAAATGAATAACTAGAATGAATAGCTAGAAATCAGGAGTTACTTTTGTATGCTCTTACATATGATTCCCCTGTCCTGCTCTCTCCCAAAATTTATTGTAAGCATAATATTAAGTTATACAATTTTCTTCATATACCTATATTGCAATCTTCATCTTGATTCATGTAGAAATTTGTGTTTGGTGTATTTATGGACTTTACTAAAGATAAAAGTATGATGTAATAACTTATTTAGACAATGCTTAGTTTTTTTCTATGAAATAAAATTTACCTTCATCTGGTTAAAATTTATAAAGTTATAATTAAATAAGAGTTTGCTATTTGGCCAGGAAGAATAGTACATCAGAGTGAGAAATGCACACTATTATTATTATCTAAAAGAAATTTACCCAAATGTACCAGTGCAGAGATTTGTTTTTCTGTTTTGGTTCTTGAATATTTTCACAACTCTTAATTTTCGAGAATTGAGAATGCTGAAGATCTTTTTGTTGTATATGTAGCCTGTACGGGTGTGAGCTATACCTATTGATATTTATTGTATCAGATATGAAATCTGAGAGTGTCTGATTATATTTATAGATTCACTTGCAGAAGGGAATAATTAACACATTGCATGTTAACAAGAAGAACAAATATTATTAATATAGATTTAGATTTTTCTCACAGATACTTTGACATCTGTCATCAGTGTCAGATTGTTCCAACTGTGTAAAATCATAATAAAAAATAGACAAAACTTGGAAAGTGATTTTTCTCTCTTTTTTTAATAATATTTGTTCTAAAAGGAAACTATACTTGTTGAAAATTAAAATATTTTTAATTTAATGGTTTTGTTTTCTTGGTTAATTGATTCAGATCTTTATAAAAATCAAAGTGTATTATAATTAACATTTTATAGTGTATCTTTAATTATATTATTTAATGAGGAAAAAACAAAATTTCTTCAAAATCAATTTTCTTAAAATCAAGTTACCATAAGAGTATAATTGTCACTTACAAAGATTATACAGTATTATTTCTTAAATAACCTTGGGAGGGCGGGGGATCGAACTGCAGTCCTTCCTTGTCTAGAACTTGCAAGGCAGACACCTTACCTCTAGCACCACCATCATAACATTATTTTACTTTACTAAAAGTGAATTTATTCACTATTATTATAAATATGTTTGCTAGAATTACTAAAAATATTAGAAATCACTTTTATAAAATAATTTTGTCTTTATTCTTTGCTTCATAGAAACAAATCTAGCGTTTGCATTATTCCAATAAATTTATTCAAAATCATTGAATTTAAACTTATCAATAGAAAAAATATAATTTTAATTTGCCTTTAGCACAAATTTTACTTAACATAGATTGTCTTCTGCATGTAAGACATACAAATGCCTTACTTCCATGCTATCTCTCCAGCCCCTAGATCAATTTCTTTATTGAAACCTTTCATATAATGGAGCAAAATACCCAACTCTCTTATGTTGAATGATATTTTTTTTTATTTTTAATTATGACCATTGTGAATACTTAAGTCTTTCCTAGTTATTTTTCAGGTGACAGTGAATTAGGGTCATTTCCACTACCAGTGTTGACCTTCCTGCACCAGAGTTCCAAGTATGCATCTGAGACCTCCACCTTTAACCCCCTGATCTACCAGTGTAACAGTCCATTTTGTGTTTAGCTTGTTGTAGTTTGTGTCTCTTGATTCTATCGTCTTTGACTTTGGCTTGGGCATTTAGCTCTGACCATTTGTTTTACCACTCAATGTACATGAGCCTACTTGGCCCCTGGGACTCCTTCACTTTTTGTTTTCTCTTATCAGTTTGGAGAATCTCTACGAATATGAGGTAAAGTGACTATAAAAAAGAATGTCATAATTCAGAAAAATTGTTTGGTTTTTAAATTTAATTTTATTTAAATACTGCCACTACAAAATTGTTCATGACTGAGTTTCAGTCTTAAAAATACACCACTCTTTACTGGTGAGTATTTCCCACAATCAATGTCCCCATTTCCCTCTCATCCTCTACATTGTCTCCTTAGAGTAGACATTTTGCACCGTTCTCTCTCTCTCTCTCTCTCTCTCTCTCTCTCTCTCTCTCTCTCTCTGTCTCTCTCTCTTTCTCTCTCTCTTTATTTCACTCTCTCTCTTTCACTCTCTCACTCTCTTTCCATCTCTCAATATTTTCCTTTCCACTGTGGTTTGCATTACTGCTAATGAAGGGTATCATACATATCACTTTATCTTTGTTCAACACTCAGTTATTGTCCGGAGTAATTAATTCCAACTTTCATCACCATCGTGGTGCCTTTTCTACCCTAAGTACACTCCTCCACTACTTGTGGCAAGCTTCTGCTTCCTATCATAAATTAGTTTTCCTGGCTCTCTCTCTATTATCTCTGGATATTTATAGCACACTATTTTTATATTTATTATATCATATAAATGAATTATATTATTCTATGTCTATCCTCTTGCTTTATTTCACACAACATATTACTCCCCATGTTCATCCATGTATAATCCAATTTTTAAATTTTATTTTCCCTAATAGCTACATAGCATTACACTGTGTAAATGTACCACAGTTTCTTTAGCCACTCATCTGTTCTCAGATACATTGGTTTTTGTTTTTTTTTTTTTTTCTGCCTCTTGTAAATAGTACTGCAATGAACATAAGAATGCAGAGGGCATTTTTGTACTGAGTTTTTGTATTGCTAGGATATATCCCTAGAACTGGGATTGCTAATTTTCCAGATTTTTGAGGACTATGCACATTGTTTTCCTAAAAAGGCTAGACCAGTTGGCATTCCCCCCAGTTGTGAATTAGGGTCATTTAAGCCAAACATCTTTTTTGTGATAATTGACTAGTTATATAATGATTTTACTTTAAATTTTAATTTTTTTTAATATTGAGCCTGGTGTAATTGAAATTGTGAGTGTATAATAAGCTAAAATGAACAGAAAATAATATAGTTCAGTCATTTCTTACATTTTTACTAATCAAATGCAAAAAGCGGCACGGCTATCATTTCAGATTTTAAGCTGCCTGACAAAAACAGAATATGAAACTACATCATAGAGCAAGAAATAAAGTTTATGAGAATTGTGGTAATTCTGAGATGAATTTCACAGGAATTTGTCCTTTTAAACTTATAGTTGAATTTTTTTTCCTTTACTTAGAAAGAGGACAGCCACAATCAATTGGTCATATGTTACATTGCTTTACCAAAAGTAGAGCAGAAACTGCTAAAGGGTAAAGTAACTAATAAATTACACTTTTCTGTGAATATCATAAATCAGTAAGTTCTTACTTTGAATGTTAACCTTAAGAGAAGACATATAAAATATAAATTGGAAAGTTGCATATTAAAAGTCTCATGTACAAAGATTTTGTTACACAGAATTGTTGCTGAATTTTCAATTAATTACGAATCTTATTGTGGTTTTTAAAATATATTCTATAACATGTTAAAAATGCATAACAATATACTATTGATAAATATACTCTATAGTTCATCATGAGGAAATATATAAAAATTGAGAGGATGTAAAAATATATGAATTACTTACTAATTTATATGCTTTTGCAAAAAATGTACTTGAATATTTTTCTGAATGTTGTAGAAACATTTTTATGTTCATATACAGTTCATAAGATATTATTTACACATAAAAAGTATTTGATTCATTAATATGCCTACCATACATTCAAGCCTTTTACATTTAATTGTCAATATGCTTTGAAGTCAAGATTATTTAAAAGAACAATAAATACTAAATATAAGAACACTTGATAAACATCATAGGTATGATAATCTACTAATTAACAAAATATTATGCATTTAAAACATTCAGAAACACTTTTAACTTTTATGTTTATTTCAGTCATTTAAAATAGCGTTTATACTTTTAAGATTTTATGTCTTATTATATACATGCCATCCAGTGTACAATAACCGCCAAGCTTCAAGATTTCTTCACCACTCACTTAATATAGACTTTATGTCCATGACTTAATGATTATATTAGTTCTTTTCTTTATTTTTCTTTTTCTTTTTGTTTTATGGCTACACCTGGTGATGCTCAGGGGTTATTCCTGGATATGTGCCCACAAATCACTCTTGGCTTGGGGGACCAAATGGCATGCGGAGGTGGGGTGGGTGAGTCCAAAGGTGGTCTGTCCTAGGTTAGCTGCCTGCCAAGCAAACACCCCACTGCTTGCGCCACCATTTCTGTCCCATTTTATTTATTTGGGGGGGGGGCACATTCGATGGTGCTCAGGGATTACTCCTGGCTCTGAGCTCAGAAATTGCTGGTGGCTAGGGAGATCGTATGGGACGCCAGGATCAAACTCACATCCATCCTGGGTCAATCATGTGAAGGCTAAAACTCTAACATTGTGCTATGACTTTGAGCCTGATTATATAAGTTCTTTTCATAGACTCTCTGAAAATTCTCCTTACTAATAAAAATGAATAAATACAAAAACAAATAAGTAATTATAAATAATAAAATTACTTTTCTCTATTGCTCTATATATCTGTTCTTTTGTTATTGTTTGATTGGTACCATATTTAACTGTGCCCAGTATTATTCCTGGTTCTGGGTACCCTGTGGAGAGCCAGAAATCAAACCAGGTCAGCTCATGTAAGGCACACTCTCTTGCTACTTTAATATCACTTTGGGTTCCTATAAGCCTATGCTTCACATTTATAAATCTAGTGATGATTTTACTAAGACAATTAATATAGAGCACCAGATAATTCTCACTATTAGTACTCACTAAAATTCAATATTATTTCCAAACTAATTATGTTTTCTGACTCCTTTATCTCTTACATTCTCATTGAATACATATGTCATGACTTAGCACTGCTTTCCAGCCCATCAGTAATCTGACTCTGTTGCAGAGTAATTGACTTTTGGGCCTGGAAGTAGGCCTTTCTTGTTTGATGGCATTATTATTATTATTATTTTTTTTTTGGTTTTTGGGTCACACCTGGCGGTACTCAGGGGTTACTCCTGGTTGTCTGCTCAGAAATAGCTCCTGGCAGGCACCGGGGACCATATGGGACACCGGGATTCGAACCAACCACCTTTGGTCCTGGATCAGCAGCTTGCAAGGCAAATGCCACTGTGCTATCTCTCCGGGCCTGTTTGATGGCATTATTAAATGTTTTATTCTTCTTGCCTTTAAGATAATACTGCTTTTTAAATTATATTTCAAATAATCACAAAATGGAACTTGTTAGTAAAAATATGCAAATATTAAATATTTGAAGAACATAAATGAGAACTATCTTAAATGGTTTTCTATCATAATTAATTTTTCTACAAAATATGCATGTACATTTTATTTCATTAAAATTTTTCTTCTTTACATTGAAATATGAGGATGCTTTTATTTTAGTTTATTTCTTTTTTCTACTCTAATCTTACATATTTTCTTTTTATCCGATTTATTTAAGTAACCAGGTTTGAGCGTTCCATGAGGGTAGAATATCAGTCTATGGAAGACAGAAATCATAGCTTATGATGACTTGTAAGTATGATGCAAAAGATGTCTATGTGTTCATTCTGTACCTTTTGATATAGTTAAGGTTCATTTACAATTTTACATGATTTTCCAATAGTGTACAAGGACTGTTCTTAATTTAAGATTTTTGTCTATTTTGTTATGAAGTTTCTTGTTTGCTGTTGTTGAGCTTTGTATCTTTTGAATTTTTATATATTTCAAATGGAACTTCCTTATAAGATACATTATGTACAAATATCACCAAAGTTGTACTTAACTTTCATGCTTTAGTTTTATATATTTTGCAGTAACATTTTATAGGTTGATGTTGACTTATTTGTTTACTCTTTCTTTTGCTCGAGTGTTCTATTCACATGATCTATGCAATCTATTCATGTAAGTGTTATCTATTGGCTTAAGCTTAACACATTTATTTGTTTTGTATTACTTACATAGATATCATTAATGGTCACATACTCTTCGTGTACTTTTACCCTAAATCATTATATAATTTCCATCCCATTAATTTTATTCTGTATAGATCCTTTTCTTTGACTTTAAAATCCTTGTTATAGCCTTGCATTCGGAGTATATGTTTTTGGTCTTTTTATCTGGTATATTTTCTTATATGTATAACATACATGTATTCCACTTACAGCTATATACTCACTCAAACTCTGCACTCAGATTCACATTTAGAATAATTATTTATATGTAGGATATATTGTCTTTTTACTTTTTTAGCTAAATATTTTTGTGTACATAGACACATATAAAATAGATTGACATTTTTATTTGCCTTTCTCCTAAGTTCAATATCTATCATTATTCTTCCAAATAACTTTGCTCCAGATTTTTGTTTTGTGATTACCATGAGGATTCTTACAGATTCCATGTATGTAATATAATTTTATTGTGCTGTTATTGGCTTGTCATATTATTTATGTTAAGTAGTTCCCATCCTGTTTTCCTCCACTTTGATATTCTGTTTTCTCATTTATTGTTTATGTTTTTGTTTTTATATAACTATTTGTCATCATGAATGAATTTTTGATTATTTGATTTCCAATAAAAGAACATTTTCAACCGTTTTTTTTTTGCTGTTATGTAGATTTGTGATGATACATGCAACTAGGATTAACTTGTATGTGATTTATTTCTTCATTATTTTTTATTTTGCTGCAGGATAGAGAATTTAGGATGGAAGCAGGTGACAACTTCACTTACTTCTAGAGTTTCTACAGATAAAACTTTGGTCTTCTGATTGTGGTGTCTTTATATGCTATATTTATTCACCCAAAAATTTTTATATTTCTATTATTGGCCTTTGTAAATTCAACAGTGTTGTAACTTGGAGCTGGGTTTTGCTTACTTGCCTCTCTCAGATTCCTGGACTTGAATAATTTTCCCCATAGGTTTGGAAAATCCTCAACTATTATTTATTTGAGTAGGCCCATCGTTTACTGCCTGTTTTGACTTTGAGTCTACACCAATGGTAAGCAGAGATATCTCCTGGTGGGATACAGTATGCCATATGTAATTCTGGGAATTAAGCTCAGGTGAGTTAAGTGTAAAGTAAGCACAACAACCTGCTATTTCATCTCTGTTTCCTAAGCTTCCTTTATAAAAAGAGTTGTAGAGAAGAATCTACAGGCTGTGAATATTTGGTTCTGAAAGGATTAAGTTCTAATAGGCAGATTATATCTCTTATAGTTATTGGATTATTTTTGTTCATTTGTTTTAGTTTTCTGGTCTCACCCAACAGCACTCACTCAGGTGTAACTACTCCTGTCTGTGCTCAGAAATTACCTCTGGCAGGCTCAGAGAATACATTGGATTCTGGGGATTAAATGTTGGTTGGAAGTGTGCAAAGCAAAAGACCTACAGGCTGTGCTATCACTCCAGTTCCCTCATCACATTTTTTAGACAGTACATTGTGAAGTAAACTATATAGAGTCACATACTATTGTAAGAAGATAGGTCATCTGGAAAATACGTTTTAATAAAAAAGGTGTTTTTTTTTT
>PVKC010030108.1:0-14913 GCA_004027635.1 Crocidura indochinensis | reverse complement strand
TAGTAATATTTTGGAAGATCCCCCTGAAAATATGATACTCTTAAGCTTTATTTATATATTTTTTAAATTAAATACTACTCTTCAATTTATCTTATCAAATTTCAGTTATAAAGCTTAATGTCACCTACTATAGTCATCATGTTTTAGATTAAATTTCAGTCCTAGGCTATTGCTGGCAAGGCAGATGCCTCACTGCTTGCGCCACTGCTTCGGTCTCAGATGTTATTCATTTTGAAGCTGAAGTCAATTAAACTTTTGCTAGTCACTTTCTCATTCTACTTTTTGCATATTTTTGTTCTAGAATTTAATAATTTTTATTACAAACCCACGATTTATCAAATTGTTACTAATACAATTACTTCAGGATTTAAATGTTCAAACATCAACCTCACTACCTCACAACCTAACAACCTTCCTTCCACCACTATGTCTAGCCTAGTAAATCCTTAGACAATGATGTTAGTAATACCATTCGGAGATATAATAAACATTATAAATTGATCTAAGTTTTGATAATTCCATATACCTTTCTGTGGTAACAAACATTATAAAGTGATTATGTTACCTATGTTTTCCAGAAAATAATTCAAGAAAAAATGTGATTTGTGATAGAACATTATAAATATATATGCTGTGCATTATCTCTTTTCATCAAATAAGCCGTCATCAAAAGTCTTACAGAAATTTAATAATTATTTTGGATCTCTTTTAGCAATGAACAATAACTTTTTTTAAATTATTTTAGCTAAAGAACTGTGATTTACAAAGCTATTGATAGTTGAGTATTACATGCAACATTTCAACACTAATTCCCTTCACCAGTGTTCCCATATTTTATTCTCTGCCTTGTTCCTGTCACCATAATAGGCACATTACAAAGCTCAGTAGTTTCAGCTTAATCTTGTTTTCAATGTCGTTGAGTCTGTGCTTCAGATTGATAGCTGTAGTACTCTCCTGCAACACTAGTATTTTCTTGATTGTAAGGATCATTATTAGGAAGAGGAGTGATTTTAGAAGTAGTAACTACTATCTACCAGTGATGGCAAACCTTTTGGAGCCCAAGTGCCCAAACCACTACACAAACCAAAGAATTTCCTCAAAGCACCAGCACGTTCTCCCAATGGCCAGTGAGGCCCTGTTGCCAGGTGAGCTGCAAAGTAGACACTGGCACACTTGCCTCCAGCCCTGCCGCATATCTTAATTGCAGACCTTCCCGCGTGCCAGCTGCAAGGCCTTCGTGTGCCACAGCTGTTTTATGTATTTTTATAATATTTTATAATTTATAATAATTTTATAATATTCTAGGAATATTAACATTAATTAATGAATATAATTCGCCATCGCTGAATTATTCTCTAAAATGACAGTATAATCATTCTCCTAAGGTCAAATACATTAACTCCCATAAATTAATTCTAACTCCAATTCAAGTTTTCATTTCATTCAGCAATCATTTTCTTAATAAGAATAGAAGAAATCTGAACATTGTTGGTTCTTTCGGAAATCCATGCACATCAAATGGATTTTTTTTCTCCTGATGTTACAGTATTAAATAACTCTGTAGGGGCCGGAGCGATAGCACAGCAGTAAGAATTTTACCTTGCAGGCGGCCAACTCAGGATGAATCCTGGCTCAAATCCCAGAATTCCATATGGTACTGTGAGTCTACCAGGATCGACTTCTGAGAACAGAGCCAGGAGTAACCCCTGAGCACCACTGGGTGTGACCCAAAAAACAAACAAAAAGACTATGCAAAGTAGCTCAAAACTATAAATGGAAATGATTGCTTCACACTACCAAAAATCCAAATGTGGAACCTGAGAGATAGTATAATTGGTGAAGTGCTTGTTTTGTACCTGCCCCATGTCAATTAGATCCCCTGTACCATTCCTGTTCCTCTAAGTCCCACTGAATAACTCTTGAGCACAGAACCAGGTGTAAGCTCCAAGCACAGCTGGGTGTGGTCCAAAAATCAAACAACATTTTCAAAGGTAATTCTGAAGCCAGAAGAGATTTGATCTAATGAAGTAACAGAAACTCAATTCTTGGCCTTTTTATTTTCTGCTGTTGGTGTATTCACTCACCTTAATCATTAAGGAAGCCTAGCAACACTGCTAAAGTGTCGATATCACGGTACTATAGGAATCCTATATCAACTGTAGGAAGAAAGAAAACTGTTTCAGAAGAATCAATGTATATCTTTGTTTTTAAATAATTCTGTTCTCTTTGTTTCTAATCTTTAAACTAGACATAAAATGGCATTTGTTGCTTGATTTCGTTCAGTCACAAGAATCAACATCATGTTATTATTACAGAATTACAATGGATGAAAACTGAAAATGACCTAGGTATTATATGCACTGTTAATTGGGTAAAGAAGATATGATAATATATACACATGTATATAGAGATTATGTGTATCATATCTTATATACAAATACATGTACTGTGTAGTATGCATATAAAATAACATAGCATACAATTATATGTATATGGAGGCAGTATACAATGCCATTAAGCTGCAAAAGGAAATATTAAATATTCCCATTTTAAGCAACAATGGATAGACCTAGGTAGTGAAATGTGTAGTGAAATAAACCCTATTACCAAGATAAACATATGATTTTATTTATATGTAACATAGAACAAACATGAACTAAAAATAAAATTTTTCGCTGTACTATATATTAGTAATTACCAGATCGAAAGGAGGAAATATATGGGTAAATGCAGGCTGGGTGGGAATCCATCAACTTATAGTGGTGAAATTCATGTAGTTGAAAAACACATGTTCATTTTAAATGATACATGTCTAAAACATATATTGTGATAATGCATGTTACTTCATCAAAACAAGATAAAATACTTCCTATTAGAGAGCAATGGATGTCACTCAAATGCATGGCTGTTATTGGATGACATTCATTATTTTGATTCAAAACTGAGCTTTTCTTACATGACAGTGGGGTGGGAGGTAGATGTCAGATGGTGATGATAATCCCACATATTTCTATTCTAGTTACTCCATATAATGTTTTCAAAGAGGAAGTTATTGAAAAGAGCTATAATTACATGAAATTTTGAAATTGTTACAAAGTCTGCAAAACAGAACAATACAGTGACAGAGTAAAATCCCACTAACTCACATATCAGGCCTGTGTAATACTAGTTTGCTTCTCATGATGAAGTTAAGCCATTTTGCAAGAACAAGGATTCATTAAAAGTTGCAAAAAATGGGGGGGGGGAAACCTTCAGAAAATATTTCAAGCATTCTAATCTAGAAGCAAATCTTCTAAGATAAAAGAGTAATCAATAATGTAGACAGTCTTAGTCTTTTGAAACAAAAGAGGAAAAAATTGATATCCACGCTAAGTGGAATATGAATTTTCTGTAGGAGGCAAATTTTTATGCTACTTTGAGAGAGCTGTTATATTATATTATGTCAGTTCTCGCACCTCCCACAACACATCTTTGTTAGTGCACAGTCATTCAAAATAAAGAAATTCACAGACCTCAAAATGTTTAGAAATCCGTGGTTTGTTGGCAGTGCATTAGGAAAAAACATATTTAATAAGATCAGAAAAATCTAACAAAAGTTAGTAATTCTCTGAATCAGAAAGCTGCAGTATTTTCTCTGCAGGTAGTGAGGCAAGTTGGCATCATACCAATAAATCTTTAGGCTCAGGTGTTCCCAGGAATTGACTTAACAACAATTCCTATCCGTTACACCTCATAGCTTCTCTCCTACCATAGAAATCGGCAATCTAAGCCAAGGTCCTAAAAAAATACGTTTGATAAAATGGTATATGACTCCATCTCATGAAGGTGGACATAAGAAAATAAGGATTCAAAATTGATACAGGATTTGATACAACAGGCATTTTATCTCATTCTTTTAATGACTATCAAATATGTATTGTGCCAGGTTTTATGATATGTTAGGAATATATAACATAAATTAATGAATATAAGTGTTTCTGAAAGGTATATTTCCAATATCTTATGCAATCTAATAAAAACGTATCATATTTTATTTCGTAAGGAACTTATTTGTCTCAATTTTTCTGAGAACACACTGATCTATACTTGATGATCCAGCCTATTTACTGATAACATCCTCTTTTTTTTCCTTTCTAGCAAAAAAAAAATTTTTGGCTAGACTCTTGGGAACCTCTATCATTCAAGTAAATATGAGAAAATGCCTCACAATCTCTTGGACTTCAAAACCCAAATTGTTCCCCGAGATTTTGACAAATTACCAGTATACTATATAATTTTGGAAAGTTTCTCTATATTCCCTTCTTACTCCATACTTTTTTTATGGTCCTGGGCAGAGAAAACATACCTTCCAACTACAAGTTACAAACATGTACAAAGACTTTCACAATTGTGCAGCTATCATGTATTAATTTTTCTAAGTTTTCTAATTTTTCTAAGTATTAATTATTCTAAGTGATAAGCAGTCAAGCTATGTGCACAACATTCTTGACTCAGAAAACTGATTGGATTGGGAGTGCATTTTTGTCTTATATGAAAAATGGCTCAGTTTTCTCCTGCCATCCTTCAATTAATTTTCATCTCACGTTTTCAGAATCCTTTTTATCCTTTATCCCCTGAAATTCCTTATCCTCTTTCAACAACATAGTGCAATTATTTTTCTTTGTTCTGTATACCTTCAATAATATCTGTTAACTTATATTCTGGTCCATAACTAGTAAATAAAACATTTTTCTCCTGCAGTTCAAGAGTCATTGTAAGAAAAGCTCAAAATAGTGTAAACACAAATGAGGAACAATAGGTTATGTTTCTTGCATATGATTGGGACAAAATATAGAACAGAGAGTTAAATACAAAGTTGTCTATTGTTAAAGTCACTCCAAAAGGTAATTATCTTCAATAGCCTCATAAAAATCTTTGGGTTTTAATTTTTAATCCAAATATAAATTGTTAACATTCTGAAAAATTCTCAATTCTTAAAATTATTAAAATATTCACTTTTACATACAACATTATTGTAAGATGTGGGTAGCAAAATGCAATTTATTTTAAAATTTTATTATTTACATATATTTACCTATAACATTCTCAAAATAAATTTATGATATGTCTCAAACTTAAAATAAGAAATTACAGTGAAAAATAACAAAACGTTAGTTAGCACATTTAAAAATATTTGGTCTAGATCCCAGAGTGACAGTACAGTGGGTAGGCATTTGCCTTGCTCATGGCCCTCCTAGGTTCAATCCCCAGCACCCTATCTGTTCACCCAAATATTTCTGAATAATCTCTTAGTGCAGAACAATGGGCACGATGAAGAAGGACTTGCCTTGCACAAAGCCCATCTGAATTTGACTCCTAGCAACCCATTCCAGATAGTCCCCAAGTCTATAAAGGGGTAAGCCTTGAAACAATGGCTTTGAACAAAACAAAGCATGAACAAAATTTTTTTGCAAAAGATTATACCCAAGTTCTTCGATATGTTAAGCAGATGCTTTACAATGACCTGTATTCCTGTACCTAATCATATTTTAAAATGAATTTTATAATCACATTATGTTCTATGAGTGAGGTATAAAATAAATTTGGGGTGTAAAATCAAAAATTAAAATAAACTAATTAAAATATTCATACTATCCATGAGAATTATTTTCTTAAGATCATAAACATATGTTTAATTTTATTAAGAACAAAAAGTATTTTTATGAATTTTCATAAAATACTCTAAAATATAAGGCACATTTTTTCCTCAAGATCATCTCATTAAAAACTTAAAGCAATTTTTCTTTGAACAAGTGCTTCTTCCATTTAAGTTAAGGACAAATACATGTAAGATATACAAAATTCTGATGACCTGATAAAAAATTGCAAAAGATAATTCACATATTTGATGCTTTCATAACCTTCATTTAATCCTCCTTGATTATAATTCTTCAAAATCAAGATTCCAAAATAGCAGAGTTCAAAATTTTATTCTTTGGCTGAAACTTATAGTGTAGAAATTGTATGCTACTGATTAAGGTAAATATACATTCTTTTACCATCAACTGAGTAGATTTTCTATGACAATTAAGTAATCCAAACAAGAATTCTTACACAATATATGTCATTCAATCCACACATTGGGGTGGATCAAGAAACCCAAAACTCTATTGGAATCCTCAAAACACATTTCTGGATATGTTCCAATGTACAGAGAAAGATACAAGCAGAGACTCCAAGATTTTGTACAAGAGAAACTGTACTTAGAAAAATACAACTTGGGGCTGGAAAGATAGCATGGAGGTAAGGCAGAAGGTCGTTAATCGAATCCCAGCATCCCATATGGTGCCCCGAGCCTGCCAGCAATTTCTCAGCCCTGGAGCCAGGAAAGAAAGATACAACTTTCTTTCTGCTGCTTGCTAGTTATAGTTTTAAAATGAGCTTTATTGGGCCGGAGAGAAAGCACGGCAGCAAGGCGTTTGCCTTGCGCGTGGTTGACCCAGGATGAACCTGGGTTCAATCCACAGCGTCCCATGTGGTTGGAGAAGTCAGGAGTGAATCTGAGAGTATAGACAGGAGTAACCCTTGAGAGTCACCTGGTGTGCCCCCCCAAAACAAAACAAGACAAAACAAAATGAGCTTTATTATATTTGTCCTACTGAATAGAATTTGATGGGCTGAAAATATTTAAAATTGTGTGATATCGCTAAAAACTGCATATTGGATTTTAAATGGAACTCCCTGAACTATTCTCCATAACAATAATTTAGCTAATAGATCTGAAAGCTAATGTCTGAAACCATTTATTAGTTAATAAATATAATGATGCTTATTTTTTCATGATGCTATTAAAACAATAGATTGTCTATTCATAGGCTGACCAATCCCTTAATAGGTAGGAAGTCAGTGCTTTGCAAAAAAGAAGTAGGACTGGGATGTAGTCCAGTGACAGACCACTTGCCCTGCATATATACTGTTTTGGGGTTAAGAGGAGGAGGAAGAAATGTATGAGGTACCAGCCTATGTTCTCTAGAACGTATTGCAGGGTAATAGAGGGGAGACCCAGTGCCACAGTGCCAGGATCTGATGATCTGACTGAAGTCCCATCTTTACAGTGTGAAATAATTCTATCACAAAACCTCTTTGACCTCCCTCTCCGATATAATTAAAACAGAAAATCCAGAATACATTAGTGATTCTCAACCATTAAAGGTAAATTTCACTTCCCAAATGCTTATTTGTCACTATTTATGTAATACAGCTGACTTTTCCTATACACCCTCTTCAAAGTATTGAAGACATTTTGCTTCTTAAGTTATCTGTCATTCAGTTTTGAATGTTAATGTGCATAATATACCACATCAAAAGAAAAATGAGAAACTATAGAAATATTATATTATTTTTATGTGAAGATTACTCCATTGATGGCATATTTTCCTTAGTTGTGAATAAATACAATAAATTGAATTTTATAAATGTGATAAAATTATAAAAATTCTTGAGATTATCAAAATAAAAATTCATAAAAATTTGATTCTTAAATATTGCTTATGAAGCAACTTGATTGTATACATATATATTATCTTAAAGCCATGTATTCTACCTTAAAAGTTATACAAAAAACCTTTCACAAAAGTTAATTAAAATTTTTTCACTAATATTGACTTTACTAATATTTCTGCATTGATTCATACAGTCATATTTTATGGATGTGACTCCCACACATTTCACAGGAAAATGTTTGTGTCTGAACCATCAGATTCTTCAAGGAAGAATCAATAATGAGTAGGGAGTTTATTTAAATAGCAAAGCAATGAATGTGTAGTTTCAATTTTTAATTAAAATTTGACTTAAATATATACCATTCCCATGACATATCCATCACCAGATTGCCAAATACTTCCACAAATGTCTCTAAGTCCCTATTTATCCATTTCCTTTTTAACCCCTCCTAGCACAGCACTAGACAAAATCATTTATATTGTCAAAATCTCAGGGTTTACATATCTTGGCTTCTGTGAACTGTGCTGCAACTAACGCAGGTATACATATTTTTTGATTAGTGCTTTGATGCCTTGGGGTAGATGTTGCTATATAAATGTTTTATGAATATTATGCTTTCGCATTGTGCCATATATATGGTATGCAAATACTTTTTCTTCTACTCATAAGGTTTACTTTAGACTTAATTTTTATAGTGCAGAGAAATTTTAGTTTGACATAGTTTCATTGTTTTTTATAGCTAGCTTTTATTTGCCAATCATGTGAATTAAATAACATTAAATTTCTGCTAGTTACCTTGATGTAGTTTGCACATTTTATTTTAGTCTTGAGACATGAGATTCATTTGAAATAACTATAGCTTTTGGTCTAAGATAGGAATCTAGGTTAATGTTTTTGTTTAAGACTAACAATTGTCTTTTCAAACATTTGTTGAAGACATTTTTCTTGTTCTGCTACATGCGCCTAGAACCTTTGTCATGAGTTAACTGGCTAAGCATCTAAGAATTTACTATAATCTTTGAATTGTATTCTATGAGTCTGAGTGTTCAGTTCCAATCTAGCATTCTAACAGATTTTGCTATTATAGCTTTTTGATATAATTTAAATCAGTATAAGGAATGTCCTTTATCATCACATACATATGCACACACATACAATTGCTTTAAAATTTTTTATAGATTTACACATATTTTAAGAGTATTTCTTCCTTGACCTTGAATAATGCCATGGAAATTTTTATGGGAATTGCATTTAATCTATATAATCCTTTGGATATAATGGCCATTTTAATGTGAGTTCTTTCAACCTATGAATATGTAATGTTTCTATTTCCTATGCTTTCTATTACCTTTAACAAATTTTTATAGTTATTACTAAGTAAATTTTTCCAGTAATTTGATTTTTTTGGTTAGATTATCTCAAAATCCTAGAAAACTTCCAGGTATAATTCATCATAATCCTGGCTTAAATTTTATCATTTGCTTCTTAGAATCTTTCCATTTCTTTTTTTTTTGGTTTCTTTTTTTATTAATTTTTTTCCTTTATTTAAACATCTTGATTACATATATGATCGTGATTAGGTTTCGGTCATGTAAAGAACATCCCCTTCACCAGTGCAACATTCCCACCATCAATGTCCCAAATCTCCCTCCATCCCACCCCACCCCCACCTGTACTGCAGATAGGCTTTCCAGTTCCCTCATTCATTCACATGATTATGGTTGTTCTCTGTGTAGTTATTTCTATAACTGCACTCACCACTGTTTGTGGCGAGCTTCATGAAGTGAGCTGGAAGTTCCAGCCCTCCTCTCATTGTCTCTGAGGATTGTTGCAAAAATGACTCCATTTCTTTTTTTTATTTCATCTTTTATCCAATGGTTATCAGTTAAACATTGTTTAATTTCCAAGCATTTAAACTTTTCCCAGCTTTCTGTTTTTGGTTTATTTCTATACTGTGGTCTGAGAAGATACTTGATATAATTTGGGGTGGGGTGGGGTTATTGGGTCACACTCGGCAGCACTCAGGGGTTATTCTTGGCTGTATGCTCTGAAATCACTTGGGGGACCATATAGGATGCAGGGATTCGAACAACTCACTGTCCTTCTGCATGTAAGACAAATTCCTTACCTCCATGCTATCTCTCCAACCTCACTTGATATAATTTCTATCTTCTTAAACGTAGTTTATTTTTGTTCTAGCATGAGGTGTCTTTTAGAAAATGCCTTTGGCATTTGTGGGATGGTAAACTCTAAACACATTTATTTTTTTATTTTTTTTGGGGGGGTCACACCCGGCAGTGCTCAGGGGTTACTCCTGGCTCCATGCTCAGAAATTGCTCCTGACAGGCACGGGGGATCATATGGGCCACTGAGATTCGAACCGATGACCTTTTGCATGAAAGGTAAACGCCTTACCTCCATGCTATTTCCCGGACCCCTCTAAACACATTTAAACTCCTCTCTTATTCTCTTCCTTTAAAGATAATGGTTAGATTTTTTTGTATGTTTTACAAATATATCATGAAAATGGTATTAAAATCTACTGCTACTTCTGCAACTAGTATTATGTGGTATATACCTTTCTTCATGTCTATTAATAATTGCTTTGTATATTTTTATCCTCCTTCATTAGGTGCACATATATTATTAGTTTTCTTTATGCCTGTATTCCTATGTATGTTCCTGTACTCTTTTTAATTTAAAATATAGCTTGTCTTACATAATATGCCTATTCTAATCCTTTGTAGGCTACAATTTGGCTATATAATTGGTTTCTATTAGATCTTTTATCCTTATTAAGAGAGTTCAGGTCTACTTTTTGTAATTATTAGAAGCTTGAGATCAATTTTTGACTCATCTCATTTGCCTTCGAATTCCTGAGTTTAGAACTTGAAGCTAAATTCAACTTTTGAATTTAAAGATATTTAATGTAATCTTTTCACATGTATTCTGGATGCTTTTGAAGATTGTTTTCATTCCTTTGTTCTTATTTCATCTTTTCTCTATGCTTTGTTATCAGCCTTTTCTGTGGTGATCATGTTGCATATGATTCTACTTGGTTTTGTATTCTAAGTATGTTTGTGTCTAGATTGCCATCGAGTTTACCTCTGGAGTTCTGAATCTCTATCTCCTCCTAAGATCAAAGTAAGTAATTCTGAATAGCTTATGTAAGAATCCACACAGAGTTTTGTTTCTCACAAATTTTATGATTTTAGTGTCTTATTGCCTCCAAATAAATTTTCTTTGCCTTTTATTGAAGACCGTTTCATGCTCTTGCACAGCTGGTTTAGTGACCAGGAACTCCTTATGCCTTTGTTTAGTCATAAATTCTGTGTTACTCTTTCAAATTTGAGTCATGACTAGCTAAATTTTTTTCTTTGTATGGATTTATTCAATGTATTAGTTATGTCATTTCTTCGTTTGATATATCTACTGCAGGTCTTAGGGGCATTCCTTTATGTGTAAGTTTTTACTTTTATCATACCACTCAGAATTGTATGTCTTTAGTTTTTTCCATTTTCATAAAATATGAAGTATTTTTCTGTTGTTTAAATATAAATTAAATTGTCTTAGTGTTGGTAGGAGGATATTCAGGACCCTCTTGTTTCTGCTCAACTAGGTCTCCGCAGCCCCCAAGGCCTGGTGGGTCTGAAGACTGCAGGGTAATGGAAGAAAAATTCACAAAGCAGTCAGATGAAGTTTCAGGAGTCAGCCAGCTTTATTTCACAGTCCTAACTGCCATGTTCATTTCTCACATGGCTTCTATGCTCAGCCTTTTTCTAGCAGCTACTTCGCTGCTCCTTCTCTGATTCTCTCTGGCTCTGTCTGCCTCTGTCTCCCTTTCAGCTGCTTTTCAGGCCTTATTACTGACTGGCTCCTCTTTTCTAATTCTCCTGCTGGTTCTCCTTGTTGAATCTCTCTGATGATTCTCCTTATTGATTCTCTCTGCTTATTCTCTCTGCTCTCTCTAATTCTCCTTCTTATCCCTCCTGCCTCCCCACCCTCCTGCAGAAAGACTCCTCTACCCACCCATTCAGGTGTGGGTGGTTCTGATCATTCAGGTGAGATAAATAAGAAGTTGGGGGAGGGGATATCCACATTCTCCACCTTTTTGTATTATTAAACAAGCACTAGGATTCATTAATTTATATATTAAAACGACAACTGACGCTTATATCCTGGACTGACTTGAACCCTGGACCCAAGAAAAAGACTGCCAACGATGGTGAGTGACTTGACATTTTGGTAGATTACCAACATGACAGCCCCCTCAAGCTGAATTGAATGTATTGTGCCTTTCACTGGAACATCGGTGAACATGGCTCCTATTCTGAATGGCTTCATGTCCATCTACCTGCACTTATTACTCTGAAATGTACATGCCAGGTTCCCTAGAGATTCTCTTGCACACTTGCCACAAGAGGGGAAGAGTGCCTTCCCAGTGGTGATGAATTCTCCATGTAAAGGTCTTTCCAAAACTGATAATTTATTCTTTGCAACTGGCATTAAACCAAAGAGACCCCCTCATCTCCCAAGAATAGTCAACTACCGTCTCTGGAGACTCAGAGTCTATAAAATGGCTCAACCAAAGATACCCCCAGCCCCAAGCACTGAGTCAAGTAGACAAGCTGGTGTTGACAATCCAAGTCCTGGGCATTGTTAAATGGTTCAATGTCAGGAAGGTTATGTGTTTATCAACAGAAATGACACTAAAAAGATGTCTTTGTTCACTGGACAGCTATTAAGAGAAACAATCCCAGGAAGTTTCTTTGCAGCATTAGCAATGTGGACACTGTGGAGTTAGATGTTGTAAAAAGAGAGAGGGGACTGGCAGAATGCCAGTGAAAGGTAATAGATTTGTTCCCAATCGACATAGGTTCTCTCAAATCATCCCCCAGCCTCACTCAACTGGCCTACCACCTATGGTGGCAGAGACCCCCTTAGGTGAGACAAAAGCAGAAAATGAAGGAGAAAGAAGACTCTGGCAATGTGTCCCTGACGCCACTGTCTACCATCTTTCCTCTACCAGAGGCAACTTTTGAGAGGACCTCGGATCCTAACCTGCAGCAGCTTATTGAGACCCTAGCAGCCTAACACAGAAGATGAAGATGGAGAAGATGGAGGATCCAAGACCAGCTGAAGACCAACAGGATCTGAAGGTGCTTTCAGAACAACCTGCCCCTGGGTCACCTCCAAAAATTTAGCTTCCTCTTAGGCTAATCTCTTGATCCTATTTTCATCGGTCACTATATTGCTGGCTAAATTGCGTTTTATCTGTATGGATCTTATTGTTTTGTTCTAAGCCCCATTGCAAACAGAAAATTTTGCATCTAACTTTAGTGCGTTAATATTTGTTTGCACAATTTTGAGGAAATGCATGTGAGAGTTTTGAAAGTTCTCAGGTATCCTAGTGAATGTTTCCCAATTGCTATGATGTTATATTGTGTATCTTACATACCAGCTTATCTTCAAACTGTATTATCTGCAGAAAAGTTCTTGTTTTCTGTTTAGAGAAGCTTTTAATCTGTATGAAAAGAAACTCGGATGTTCTAGACTAATCAATAGGGATTTTGTAATAATACAAATAATGTGATGAATGTGAGTATCCCCTCCCTCAACTTTTTGTTTATCTCACGGAATGATCAGAACCACCCACATCTGGAATTGGGCAGGAAGAGGAGTCTGCTTGTGGGGAGAGAGGGTAGAAGAAGGAGAGTTAGAGCGATAAGGAGAACCAGCAGACAGAATCAATAAAGGAGAATCAGTCGGGAAAATCAGCAAAAGAGATCAGTCAGCTATGAAGCCTATAGAGCAGCTGAAAGAGAGACAGAGCCAGAGAGAGCCAGAGAAGGAGCTGAGAAGTGGCTGCTTGGAAAAGGCTTAGCATAGAAGCTATGTGAGAAAATGTACATGGTGGTTAGTACTGTCAAAGTTGGCTGACTCCTGGAACTTTATCTGACTTCATTGTGAATTTCTCTGTATCACCCTGATACACCCGCCAGGCTATAGGGGCTGCAGGAGACTGGCCCAGCCAGTCAAGAAAAGCCTCATCATCCCCACACTAACCCTAGGACTCTTTAATATATATTAAAACAACACTGTTCTTTTATTTTGGTTCATTTTGTTGGAAATTCTTTGATCTTCTTGAACCTGGATATTTGTCAAAACGTTGAAGTTATAATTTCTTCAGTAATTATTTTTCTTTTTTTGGAAAACTTATACAGTAATGAGAAAGAGAGTACTCTTGAAATCATCCGAAGTATCTCAACTTCCAAATTTTTTTAAATTCCTTTTTTCTTCTTTTAACTTTTATCACAGTTTCATGTATCTTATCTTCAATTATTCAAGTTTATTTCTCAGTTCCTATCATTCTGTGGCTGAGTCCACCATTGTGTTTCTTTAGATCATCTCAGTTGTGAAGTCCAATGATTTATTGAAGTTCTTATGTTTTCCTTCCTTATTTGAATACAACTGTTTCCTTAGCTCAGTGAACCTTCTTACCACTGTCACCTTGAAGTCTTGATATAGAAAGTTCTTTTGTGCTCTACTCCTTTCTAGTCTCTTGTCTTTGTCCATTATTAACACAGGTGAATTCCTCTCCATTTTATTGTATCACTGCAATGTGAAATCTTGGAGAGTAAGAGTGGTCTTTTTCAAGCCAGAATGAATCTGTATAGTTCATGCTTTTAATTACACCCAGATTGTGGTATTGATTGTGTTACTCTTGACTGTTACCACGAATTGCCTTGAAAATTGCCACATCAGCGGGTGCCTGGCTTATTCTCAAGCAAGGATATGTCCTGTCATAAGTCCTGAGTTTGATCATGACGGAGATGTAATCAAATGTTCATTTTGTTTGTTTATGTTTTGGGGTCACACCTGGCAATATTAAGGGGTTACTTCCGGCTATGGACTCAGAAATTTACTCTCAGTGGTGCTTAACAGAATCAAACCTGGGTCCACAGCATGCAAGGCAAGTGCCCTACACTCTGTACTGTCTCTCAAGACCTAAAGCAATTGTTCTTTTGTTCACATGAGAGCTGTGCATCTACAAAGAAGGCAATACTAGGTCATTATTTGTTTTACCAAACTTAGACCCCGAACGCCCAAAGCAGATATCTCTGAACACAGAGCTTAGAAAATCAGAAAAGGATAAGAAATGAATATATTTAGGGATCCAGTGGCTAAAAACACATTTGCTTCATAAAAGGCCATGAGTTTCATATCTGATGCAACTCACATTAAGCCAAGAATTCATCAGCAGCATAATTATAAAAGGGAACGGAAAGAATTAGAAGAAAAAACTTTAACTACAAAGGTAAATACTCCCATCTTGTGGCTGTAGGTGAAATAACAGGTTTTAACTAAAGATTAACAATTTCCTCTGTGACACTTTTTTAAATTACTATTATCATTATTTTGATTCTTTTT
>PVKC010030107.1:0-15016 GCA_004027635.1 Crocidura indochinensis | reverse complement strand
TGGGTCCTCAGAGACCTCCCTGAGTAGACAAGACAGCTGGGCCAAGCACTTTGGACCTTCACTTGAGCCCTGGGCAGCCCCATGGGACATGGTGGGTAGCCAAGGGAAGGGCAGGCAACAATCACACACGGACGCCCCACAAGCTCACACACTCACAGAGCAAATGTCTAGACTCCCGAATTCCGTCCCATCCATTGGTCTTTCCTAGCTCATGGGGTGCCCATCACGGGGAAGCTTAGGGCTACCACGCCCACTGTGTCCTCTGCCATCTGGGGGTCTATGTCTTCTGTGGGACTTCGGGCACTGGATGGGACTGTGTTTCTGTCACCCCTGGGTATTAGTGGGGAGGTAAGTTCCCACATGTGGGGGTACTCCCCAAGGTGAAGACCCCAGGGTCTCCCCCACATCCAAGAAGCACAGGGAGCAGGATGTGGGGTCTGCAGGGGAACCGGGGCCCATGGTGGTGTCGCCCGTATCCCGACTGACCTGGTGACCACCCAGGACACCAGGACAGGGGTGGCAGAACCATCCAGAACATTGTGCATCTGTGGAGCAACATCCTGGCCCTGAGGAAGTAGCAGAGCTGCATGCCCCAGCTGACCCATAAACCCTAGCCCTGACCACACACCCCTGCCCCACTGCCCAGCTGTGCCTTGCCCCCCAAGCTGGCACATGGAGCTGGCACCCGAGCAGGAGGCAATGCTACTGGCATGGGGCAGGCAGTGGTCCCAGTACCCTGGAGCCCTGCAGCTGGTGAGGAAATTGCTGATGTTGTTGGTGGGAAATGCACATTGGCGAAGATTGTTATATATCATTTACTGTCATGAACAACTTTATCTGTAAAAAAAAAACTGTACTATGAACAACCTTGTAGCCAAGGTGTTTAAATAAATGAGCAAATCTTTTTACAAAGCATACTCAGGCAGGAAAGCTAGAACACGGAGAGGGTATTTGCCTTGCACGCTGCTGACCGAAGTTTGATCCCCATAGGGTCTCTCAAGCCTGCCAGGAGCAATTCCTGAGCACAGAGCCAGGAGTAACCTCTGAGCACCACAGAGTATAGGAGTAAACCCTGAGCACAGAGCCAGGAGTAACCTCTGAGCACCACAGAGTATAGGAGTAAACTGGATAGATTGATAGATTAGATAAAAATAAAATGAGGTACATGCATTAAAAAAATTTTTTTTTGGTTTTTGGGCCACACCCGGTGACGCTCAGGGGTTACTCCTGGCTATGCGCTCAGAAGTCGCTCCTGGCTCGTGGGATCATATGGGAAACCGGGGTATCGAACCCCAGTCCGTCCTAGGCTAGCGCCGGCAAGGCAGGCACCTTACCTTCAGCGCAACCGCCTGGCCCTGCATTAAAAAAATTTAAAGCATGTTCTTTCCTTGACTCTTAAATAACGTGTAGGTTTTATTTGGGAAGTCACAAATACTTCTGTGTTCAGCTCTCTTGCCTCCCCTTTGATTCCCACTCACTGGCTGCTATAAGGTTGCACATTAAAGTTTTGTGTTTAAAAAATGCATCCTTGGGGCCGGGCGGTGGCGCTGGAGGTAAGGTGCCTGTGCTAAACCTAGGACGGACCGCGGTTCGATCCCCCGGTTCCCCATATGGTCCCCGTGCCTGCCAGGAGCGACTTCTGAGCGAATAACCAGGAGTAACCCCTGAGCGTCACCGGGTGTGGCCCGAAAAAAAAATGCATCCTTTTGGGGCCCTGGAGATAGCATGGAGGTAAGGCGTTTGCCTTTCATGCTAAAGGTCATCGGTTTGAATCCTGGTGCCCCATATGGTTCCCTGTGTCTGCTAGGAGCAATTTCTGAGCATGGAGCCAGGAGTAAACCCTTAGCACTGCCGGGTGTGACCCCAAAACCACACACACACACACACACACACACACACACACACACAAGAAAAGAAAAAAAATGCATCCTTTTAACAGATAGTCAATTAATGGACTGTTTTTCTGTAGCCAGGACAAGTAGGGCGAGTCACATCAACCCAGGGAAATGGCAGCTGGAATATTTTCATAGACTTTCCTTCATAACAGCTGCCTCCACCTCAGTTCCTCTTCGAAACATCACTTGTTCAGGATGGTCTTTTCCCAAGTAGGGGAGCTTGACCGGTCTGAGACTTGGAGTATACAGGGGGGCATTGGGGACAATTTGCTGTTTGTTACAAAAGAAGGAAAATTTCGGGGAAGAGGTTCTGAGTGATTTTTTTTTTTACTTTGGATTCCTCTGGTTTCTTGATAAGGACCAGGCTTCTGTTCCCTGTTCAAGATTCCTATTCTAGTCCTTTACTTTGGGGACCAGCTTTAACCTAGAGCATAGGACTGCTCTGCTCTAACCCTAAACCTAACCTAAACCTGAACCCTACCCATAACCCCCTAACTCTACCTTAACACGAACACTAACCTAACCCGAAACCTAACCTAACTAACCCTGACCCTAACCCAACCCTGCGCCACTCCTAGTCCCAGCCCAAAACCCTGACCCTGACATTCATCCAAACCCTATGACCCTTGACCCCTAACCTCCCTTTGCCCTCTAACTTCAGAACCATGACTCTTACTCCTTAACCTTTCCCCTCACCTTTGTCCTTTGACCTGTTCTAGAACTAATCTCATTACCTTAGACAACCTTTGAGCCTTGGTCTCTAGCCTGATTTTGCCTATGACCTCTCACATATAGCCTTTGCCACCCTAACTCTGACCCTTGATCCAATGACCTTTGGCATCCTGACCACTGACCCTTGACCCCTAAAAATGACCTAACACTTTTGACCCATAACCTCTGACCCTTGACCCTATAAATTAGACATCTTAACTACTGATACTTGACCCATAAACTCTGAATATGACCCCTGGACTCTTTTCCTCTGATCCCCTAAACTCTAACTCTTGACCCTTGACCCCTATCCCTTGACCACTTACTTCTATCCCCCAACTCTAATCCTGATACTGACCCTCATCCTAAACCCAAATCTTCATTTTCTTCTTCCTCCAGGTTCTGCTGTGCTTCCTACTCAATCTTCAGTATAGTTAGTTCTCCCTCCCTGTATTGCACTAATTCCTCACTATCTTCCATCCCAACTTCTAAATTAAGCACTTTAGCAAGTTCCATAGTTGTTTTATTTATGGCATCAACATGTTCATCTTTCTCAAAAACATTGTTCACAAAACGTTTCAGACATTTTTTTCCTATGCTTTGCATACTTTTCTATCACTCCCTTCCAAGCAGACTCAATGTTATTTATACAGTCTAAAATGTTGTAAGATCTTCAGAAATCACTGAGTTACTTCATCATTTTCTGTTGCTGCTACAGCTTTGGAAAAAGTTGAGCGTAAATAGTATGCTTTAAATGTGGCTCTGGCCTCCTGGTCCATTGGCTGAAGGTAGACATACAGTACAGTATAGCTATTTATATTTTTTTCTTTATATCGCAAAAAATAATTTACTGCTGAAATGTGAATACTGACCAAGAAGTGAGCGGTCATAATAGTTAAAAGTTGGATGGGGCCGGGCGGTGGCGCTGGAGGTAAGGTGCCTGCCTTACCTGCGCTAGCCTTGGACGGACCTTGATTCAATCCCCCGGTACCCCATATGGTCCCCCAGGCCAGGGGTGACTTCTGAGCGCATAACCAGGAGTAACCCCTGAGCATAACTGGGTGTGGCCCAAAAACCAAAAAAAAAAAAAGTTGGTCATTAAGCGCAAGTGGTCGCTTACATAGGTAGGTTGTTAAGCGAAGAGTATCTGTACGCATTTTATTTTGCAGAAAACTAAATACAGGATTTAGATATCAGATCACTTCACAGTCACACTATATAGATTTTGTTGGTTACATTTACTCTGTGGTTTGTTTTCATTAATCACCTTTTCTTCAAACATTATTGGCCTTTCAGCATGTGTGTGATGAGATGTGAAATCTGGCATTAGACTCGCCCACACTCTACCCAAATATGGGGCTTGTCTGTGTGTCATCTGATGGATCATGAAACTACTAATCGCTGAAGCCCTGACTACAAAACCTGCAAACATGGGGCTTCTCCTGTGTGTGTCCTCTGGTGTGTGATGAGGCTTGACCTCTGAGTGAAGCCATACCCACACTCATTGCAAACATGGGGCTTTTCTGTGTGTGTCCTCTGGTGTGTGATGAGACTAGACCTCTGAGTGAAGCCATGCCCGCACTCATTGCAAACATGGGGCTTCTCCCCTGTGTGTGTCCTCTGGTGTGTGATGAGACTAGACCTCTGAGTGAAGGCACGCCCACACTCCATGCAAACATGGGGCTTCTCCCCTGTGTGTGTTCTCTGGTGTGTGATGAGATGTGACCTCTGACCAAAGCTTTGTCCACACTCTCTGCAAACATATGGTTTCTCCCCTGTGTGTGTCCTCTGGTGTGTGATGAGATTTGACCTCCGACCAAAGCCTTGTCCACACTCTTTACAAACATACGGCTTCTCCCCTGTGTGTGTCCTCTGGTGTGTGATGAGATTTGAACTCTGAGTGAAGCCACGCCCACACTCCATGCAAACATGGGGCTTCTCCCCTGTGTGTGTTCTCTGGTGTGTGATGAGATGTGATCTCAGACTGAAGCCTCGCCCACACTGACTACAAACATAGGGCTTCTCACCAGTGTGTGTCCTCTGGTGTATGAGGAGATTTGACTTCACACTGAAGCCTTGCCTACATTGTCTGCAAATATAGGGCTTCTCCCCTGTGTGTGTTCTCTGGTGTCTGATGAGACCTTCACTCAAACTGAAGCTTCGACCACATTTTCCGCAAACATAAGGCTTCTCCCGTGTGTGTGTCCTCTGGTGTGCGATAAGACGAGACCTCCGACCAAAGCCTCGACCACACTCTCTGCAAGCATGGGGTTTCTCCCCTGTGTGTGTCCTCTGGTGTGTGATGAGACTTGACTTTTCACTGAAGCCTCGACCACATTCTCTGCAAACATAGGGCTTCTCCCCTGTGTGTGTCCTCTGGTGTGTGATGAGACTTGACCTCCGACCAAAGTTTCGTCCACACTCCCTGCAAACATGAGGTTTCTCCCCTGTGTGTATCCTCTGGTGTGTGAGGAGACTTGATCTCAGAGTAAAGCCTTGCCCACAATCTTTGCAAACATGGGGCTTCTCCTGTGTGTGTGACCTTTGATGTATGATGAGACTTGACTTCACACTGAAGCCTTGCCCACACTCCCTGCAAACATGGGGTTTCTTCCCTGTGTGAGCCATTTGATGCGTGATGAGATTTGTTCCATCACTGAAGCCTTGCCCAGGTCTTACATACTTGTCTCTTAAAATTATTGGCAAGTCTACTACACCTGTGTCCTTTGAATTTTCTTTCAGGCCTATGTTAATATCTTCCTCCATAGTCATCTGTTTACTAGCACTACATATTTGACCACTAAATCGTCTAGAAAACACTGTTGAAATTCTTTTATGCCTCATCCTATTAGCCAAATGTATGGAGCTTTCTTTGTGCTTTTGACTTTCAAGTATGTCATTCTTTGGTTTGTCATTATATTGATCAGAATGTTGCCACCATTCATTCTGCTCATGTGGATAGGAATTTTCTGATTGAAAGTGCTTTCTTGCAGATGTTCCCAGGAGGATCCAAGAGGGATGACTTCGTTTCATGTGACGACTGAGGAAGTTCGGATTGGAGAAGGTGAGAGAGCAGAAGGGACAAGGATGGATTTCTGGCTTGAGTTCTGCTGAAAGAGAAAGGCTTTTGTCAGAGTAGATGCTGACAAGGTTGTCTGAACCATAGTTTTCCTAGCTTTCCTTATTTTGTTGATAAAGCAAGGTAAAATCTTCATGCTCTTAAGTAGTCTGGTGGGATTTTCTGTTTGGTTGGATTTTGTGACCACACTTGTAGGTGCCCACACCTTACTCCTGTCTGCTCTGGGATCACTTCTGGCAGGTTTGGAAAACTGTATGGAATGCTGTACTATATCTCTGGCCTCTAAATTGTGTTTTTTCATTCCATTTGCATTCACTAAATCTTGCAATATTCAGAAAGTATATATACAGAAACTTTTGTTTTTGTGCCAAACCTCAGAGTACTCAGGATTACTTTTTTTTCTCTCAGCAATTATTCTGGTTGGTTGGGAAAGACCACTGAACCTGGGCTGGTGCGTGAAAGGCCAACACCCTATCCACTGTGCAATCACTTATACCTCTAACCTGGAATTTTTGGACTTAGTATGTTTAGTGACCTTTCGGTACACAGCAC
The DNA here is from genome assembly GCA_004027635.1 of Crocidura indochinensis. Lineage (NCBI taxonomy): Eukaryota > Metazoa > Chordata > Mammalia > Eulipotyphla > Soricidae > Crocidura > Crocidura indochinensis. The sequence continues at coordinate 8,779 of PVKC010030107.1, read as the reverse complement.
CCTGAAGTCCTATCTCTCTGATGTGGTTTCTAAACATATTTTACTCTCCTGAGATGTAGTAATACTTGATTTCATGAGCTCAAATCATCCTTAGTGACTTTCTATGAGGGAAAAACTATTAGTCATTAGGAAGTATATAGCATAGAGTTTTACCAACAGAGGTATAATAGGGTTATGGTTAGAGATTATGAGTGAATATATTTAATTTCATATTTTGCCATCTAAAGTCATATTTAAGGGCTAGAGATGTAGTCCAAGGTCTACAGTGCATGCCTGACCTGCGGACAATCCCACTTCAATCCCTAACACTGTATCTGGTCCCCCAAGCACTGCCAGGAGTGATTCCTAACCACAAATCCAAGATTAATCCCTGAATATTAGTGGGTTTAGCCCAACCTCTCTTCAAAAACCCAATAAGTCATATTTGGGGGCAGAATCATAATTCAAGTGGCAAGGCCCTAGTTTTGGTCCCTGAGCACTGTGTGGCCCTATGAGCAGAGCTGGATGTGACTTAGTAACACAAACAATAGAAAATGAGTAAAAATGACAAGTCTGCAAGCAGCTTAGATCCCCAGTGCTGGGGATCTAAGTGATATCCCAGCATCACTGGGAGCCAGTCACAAACACTACATCTTGAATAGCCTTGAAGAAACAGTGAGAACAACCAGTATGGCATGGATGCAGAGAGGAAGGAACTCTCACTGCTTGTGAGAATGCTGTCTAGCCAAGCCTTTCTGAAAAATATGGATATGGCTCAAGAAAGTGGAACTTCCTTAATTCAGTAATGTAACAATGCCATTCAGTAGTACCACTCCTAGGATAGACCCTAGGGACACAAAAACACAATTCAAAAATGTCCTCCACACTACTATGTTCACTGAAGCACTATTTACAGTGGCCAGAATCAGGAAACAGTTCTGGTTCTGACAACAGATTAGTGGCTAGAAATTGTGGTACACTTACACAATGGAATACTGTGAGGCTATTAGAAAAAATGAAGTCATAAAATTGGCTTATACAGGGATGGACATGGAGATTATTATCATCGTATTATGAATCAGAAGAAGAGGAGTAGCCATAAAATAGTCAAGCTCATTTGTGGGATATAAGAAAAATAAAACAGGGTACAGTAATGTTATCCAGAGACAATGGACAGAGAGCCGAAGGACAAACCCATGATATGAATCTTGTAATGAAGAGCGTTGAGCAGAGCAGTAACTGCACTACTAGCATGACTATTGTGAGAGAAACAGAATACCAGTCTTAGACAGAAGTGGGGTATTGTGGGAGAGGGACATAGGGGACACTGGTGCTAGGAAAGTTGCACTGGTGAAGGGCAGTGTACAATTTATGACTAAAACTCAACTATAAACATTTCTGTAAACAAGTGCTTAAATAAAAAAATATTAAAAAAAGAATTAGTTGAATGAAACCTGGTTAAAGTGGCAAGATAGGTGGAGTGAACACATGTTGTCTTCAGGTACTAAATAAGCTGACATGAAAAGGCAAGACAGGTTGAGAGCACCAGAGTGAGGAGGTTGGCAAAATCTACATTAGCTTTGTGCTGGGCTTGCTCATAAATGGTTTAAATTACAATCAGTTTTGGGTCCCTTCTGGAGATATTTTTTTTTTTTTGAATTACTCTTTTTTTTTTTTTTTTTGGTTTTTGGGCCATACCCGGTGACCTCAGGGGTTACTCCTGGCTATTCGCTCAGAAGTCGCTCCTGGCAGGCACAGGGGACCATGTGGGGAACCAGGGGATCAACGGACCATGGTCTGTCCTAGGTTAGCGCAGGCACCTTACCTCTAGCGCCACCTGCCGGGCCCCTTTCTGGAGATACTTAAGGCTTACTCCTAACTCTGCGTTCAGGGATCACTCCAAGTGTTGCTTAGAAGATCATCTGTGATGCCAGGGATTGAAGAGCTCCCAGTCATCTGCCTGCAAACAAGTGCCTTAACCCCACTGCCATTTCTACAGTCTTCTTGACCTCTTATTTGATGAAGAACGAGGCCTGGGAAATAAGGTTGAGGACAAGGATGCTGTGTGGGAAGGTCTAAGCCTAGAAATGGCTTCCTGATCCCTGTGGCTGCTATGGAAGACCCCAGTAAACTTAATCTTATCAAGGTTCGTAGGCCAGGTAGGCAGTCCCAGCCCACAAGGTGGTACCAAACTGCTGCCTGGAGCTTTTAAAAATCCTTTGCATTCCTCCATTCTTGGCTTGCTGATTCCTGCGTGAGGCTAAGGAAGACCCCAGTAAACTTAATCCTGTCAAGGCTCGCCAGCTAGGAAATGGAGAAGCAGGGAGCACCTGGCCGTATGCATCTTCTAGCTCATGAACTCCTCCACAAAACGCAGTATAAAATCCACACTACAAGTGTGTTAATGGTAATATGGAGGATGCTCACAGAACTCAATGAAAGAATAGATCAAGCTGAACAGAACACAAAGACAGAAATCAGAAAATTCCAAAGTGAAATAACAGAAATAAAAAACTCAGTAGATGAAATGAAAAGCTCAATGGAAAGCCCTCCAACAGAGTAATAACAGCTGAGGATAGAATCAGCAATCTGGAAGATGATATGTAGAGCAACTCCATACAGCAGAAGAGACTGGAAAAGAATGTTAAAACAAACAATCAAACAATGGAAAAAATACTCAAAGAATGTGAACAGATGAAAATAGAACTCTTGGGGCTGGGGAGATAGCATGGAGGTAAGGCATTTGCCTTTCATGCAGAAGGTCATCGGTTTGAATCCCGGTATCCCATATGGTCCCCCGGGCCTGCCAGAAGCGATTTCTGAGCATGCCAGGAGTAACTCACTTCTGTTTGAAGTATACATAGCTTCACAGATAACCAGCAGCTCAGAAACTTTACAGACTCAAAACCAGCCTTAAAAAAAACCTGAAAGGTCTTCTTTAAGAAAAGACAGACTAGGGGCCGGCGTGGTGGTGCTAGAGGTAAGGTGTCTCTGCCTTTCAAGTGCTAGCCAAGGAAGGACTATGGTTCGATCAGAAATCGCTTCTGGCAGGCCCGGGGGACCATATGGGATACCGGGATTCGAACCGATGACCTTCTGCATGAAAGGCAAATGCCTTACCTCCATGCTATCTCCCCAGCCCCAGGAGTTCGATCTTCTGGCGTCCCATATGGTCCCTCCCAAGCCAGGGGTGATTTCTGAGCACTTAGCCAGGAGTAACCCCTGAGCATCAAATGGGTGAGGCCCGAAAAAAAAAATGAAAAGACAGACTAACAGACACAACAAAGATGACATCAAATCCTATGACAATAATCTCTCTCAATGTCAATGGACTAAATGTACCAGTTAAGAGACAAAGAGTGGTAAAAGGGACCAAAAAGCTGAAGCCAACATTCTGCTGCCTATAAGTAAGACATCTAAATAGTCAGAACAAACATAGACTCAAAATAAAAGGCTAAAAGAAAATAATCCAAGCAAACAAATCCCTTAAAAAAGCTGGAGTGGCCATATTAATATCAGATGACACAAACTTTAGACTCAGAAAAGTTATAAAGGACAAAGATGGCTCTTTTGTATTAATCAAACAATACCTACAGTAGGAAGAAATCACTCTCCTAAACATATACGCACCCAATAAGGGACCAGCAAAATATTTAATACAATTGTTGACAAACCTGAAAGAAGATATCAATAGCAATACAATATTACTAGGAGACCTCAACACTGCCCTGTCACCCCTTGATAGGTCAACCAGGCTGAAACCCAATGAGAATATACTAGCTCTGAAAAGAGACATGGAAGAAAGTGGAATAGTATATATATATATATATACTATATATATATATAGGGCACTCATCCCCAGAAACCCAGATACACATTCTTCTCCAATGCACATGGGTCATCTCCAGGATAGAGCACATGCTGGCCCATAAAATATATCTCCATAAAGTCAAGAGGATAGAAATTGTAGACTACCTTCTCAGATCAAAAGGCACTAAAATTATAAGTGAATTATGAAGGGTCACTGAAGAAAAACTTTAACACTTGGAAATTAAACAGCACACTTGCTGAACAACCAGTGGGTCAGAGGAAATCAAAACATTTCTGGAAACAAATGACAACGAAGACACAAACTATCAGAATTTATGGGACACAGCAAAAACAGTACTAAGAGGGAAATTCATAGCTTTATAAGCACATATCTTGGAGTCAACTTAACTAAAGAGGTGAAGGACCTATAAAAAGAAAACTATAAAACCCTGCTTAAAGAAATAGAAGAGGACACAAGGCAATGAAGACACATACCCTGCTCATGGATTGGCGTCATTAAAATGGCAATACTCCTCAAAAGCAGATTCAATACAGATTTAAATACAGATTAATACAGAATTAAAGCAATCCCTCTTAGGATTCCCATGATATTCTTCAAAGAAGTGAATCAAAGACTCCTGAAATTCATTTGGAACAATAAACACCCATGAATAGCTAGAGCAATCCTTGGGAATAGAAGTATGGGAGGCATCACCTTCCCCAACTTTAAATTGTATTACAGGGGCCAGAGAGATAGCACAGCAGTGTTTGCCTTGCAAGCAGCCAATCCAGGACCTAAGGTGATTGGTTTGAATCTCAGTGTCCCATATGGTCCCTCGTGCCTGCCAGGAGCTATTTCTGAGCAGATATCCAGGAGTAACCCCTGAACACAGCCAGGTGTAGCCCAAATATAAAAAAAATTGTATTGCAAAGTTATAGTCATTAAAATAGCATGGTATTGGAATAAAGACAGACCCTCAGATCAGTGGAATAGACTTGAGTATTCAGAAAATGTTCCCAAGACATACAATCAATCTTTGATAAAGGGGCAAGAAATGCAAAATGGAGCAAAGAAAGCCTCTTCAACAAGTGGTGTTGAGACAACTGGTCAGACCTCCATCTAACACCATGCACTAAGGTCAAATCAAATGGATTAAGGACCTGATATCAGAATCATAAGGTATATTGAACAACACGTAGGTAAAACACTCCATGATATCAAGACTAAAAGCATCTTCAAGGCAGGAACAGCACTCTCCATACAAGTGGAAACAGATAAACAGATGGGACTATATTAAGATACGAAGCTTCTGTACCTCAAAGGAAATAGTGCTTAGGATACAAAAGCCACCCATAGAATGGGAGAAACTATTCACCCAATACCTATCAGATAAGGGGCTAATATCTAAGATATGTAAGTTATTGACAGAACTTAACAAGAAAATACCATCTAACGCCATCAAAAAATGGGGAGAAGAAATGAACAACTTTTCAAATAAGAAATACAAATGGCCAAAAGGCATATGAAAAAAATGTTCCACATCACTAATCATCAGGGAGATGCAAATCAAAACAATGATGAGGTACCATCTCTCACCACAGAAACTGGCACAATTCACAAAGAACAAGAACAATAAGTGCTGGTGGGGATTTGGGGGAAAAGGAACTCAGTCACTTCTGGTGGGAATGCCATCTAATCCAGTCCTTATGGAAAAAATATAGAGATTCCTCAAAAACATGGAAATTAAGCTCTCATATGATCCAGCTATACCACTCTGGGGATAGACCCTAAGAACACAAAAATCCCTTCCTCACACCTATATTTATTACAGCACTATTTATAACAGTCAGACTCTGGAAACAATCAAGATATCCTTCAACAGATGAGTAGCTAAAGAAACTGTGTTACATATATATAATGGAATATTATGCAGCCGTCAGGAGAGATGAAGTCATGAAATTTTCCTATACATGGATGGACATGAAAACTATTATGCTGAGTGAAATAAGTCAGAGGGAGAAAAAGAGACACAGAATAGTCTTGCTTATCTATGGGTCATAAGAAAAATGGAGGAGGGGATGGAGAGATAGCAGGGCGTTTGCCTTGCATGCAGTAGGACCATGGTTCGAATCACGGCATCCCATATGGTCCCCGAGCTTGCCAGGAGCAATTTCCTGAACATAGAGCCAGGAGTAAACCCCTGAGCGCTCTGGGTGTGACCCAAAAACCAAAAAAAAAAAAAAAAAGGTGCCAGAGAGATAGCACAGCGGCAAGGACGGCAAAAGGACGGTGGTTCAAATCCCAGCATCCCATATGATCCCCCAAGCCTGCCGTGGGCAATTTCTGAGCATAGAGCAAGGAGTAACCACTGAGTGCTGCGGGATGTGATCCCAAAAAAGAAAAATGAAAGACATTATTGTGATAATGCCCAGAGATGAAGGCCGGAAGGACCAGCTCACGATATGAAACTCACCTCAAAGAGGGGTGAATGCAGTGAGAGAAATAATACACTAACAACTACCATGACAATGTTAATGATTGAGAGAAGAAGAATGCCAGTTTCAAGGGGTGTGGGAGGAGGGAGATGGGGGGCACTGGTGGTGAGAATGTTGCACTAGTGAAGGGGAATGTTCTTTAAGTAACTGAAGCCCAACTACAATCATGTTTATAATCAAAGAGTCTAAATAAAGATATTAAAAAAAAATACAGAGAAAAATTTCTGAGTGAGCCAGAAGAAAGCACAGCAGGTGGGTGTTTGCTTCAAGGTTAACCCAAATTCAATTCTCATCACCCATAATGTCCCCCAAGCTCACCATGAATAATTTCTGGTGCCCAGGGCCAAGAATTAACCCCAACTTACTATCACTGAGTGAACCTGAAAATAAAAAGAAAGAAAATCACTGCCTTCGGGATTATCAAATTATCAAAAATCCCAGAATGATCTAAGAGCAAAGGTCAGAGTAAAGGAAAAAGACAGAAGGGCCTGAGAAGAGCACCCCAACATGAGATTGTGCAGCCACACTGAGAGCACTAACAGGGAGTGAAGGAATCTCAGGGTCTGTTCTAAACACCCACAGCTATGAAACTAGAAGGAGCAAAGGAAAGAGAGCAAATCAGCAGATTGTTCTGGGGACTCAGCATCAAGGGAATAGAAAGGGAGTAAGAGAGGTCATGCACCAATGATCTGGGAGTTCCAAGGCCCAAGCCCAGGGGCCCCATCTCACACAGGCCCATGACAATTCATATCCAAAACACACCCTGAGCCCAGGAGGCTCTTCTCACACTCACCGACAAACAGGCTTCGTGGCAGCCTCCCCAGGACTCCTCCTTCTAGCCAGGAGATTAGTGCAGGCTTTACCCCAAAATATCCTGCTGCAGAAGAACAATCTTGGGTTAGAGACAAGGAAGAGGCAGCAATCTATGCATGAGTCTGGATCCCTAATGAAAATGGCCAAATTGTAGAACAAATGAAGAACAGAATCGCTGGTCTCCATATGCATGTTAGTTATCGCAGAGATGAGAATAGTTTAAAATAAAAAGTGTCTAATTGACGGGGATGGATAATACAGTGAAGGGATAGTGGACCAATAGGTCAGTACTGGCCTGCACCTGGCCAATCTTCATTTGACCTCGGCACCCTCTGTACTTCCCTGAGTCTTTCAGGGAGTGAGCAAAGAGTTAAAGCCAGGAGCAAAACCAAGAATCGCCAAAGCCCAAAGGGGTCTTAAAAAGAGGAAGCTGGAGGCTGCTAGTCCTGATCCCCTTGCCACCTGTGCCATTTCAGGATTTCTAGTCTGTGTCTGAGTGGAGACAGGGTCCCTCCAGTCCCTCCCATCAACCCTGCTTTTCCCAATCTACAAAGAAGTTAGTGCATTTGAGTAAGAACATTTCCATGTACATTATATATTTCCTGGCTGATTGGACCTAGCACTTCTTTTTCCTAGAAAATAGATACCTCAAAACCCAGTTGAGCAAACTAATGCAGTATTTTTTTAATCATACTCAGATAACCTTGCTTATTTAGGAAAATAACCTCTAAAGCAGATATATCTCTAGCCACTTTTGATACAATCCATTCAATAGATCACTGTCTTAAACATCCTTCAACTGTATCATTCCAACCAAATTCCAATCAAATGTTGAGAACAATGAGCAAACTAAGACACCTCATTTGGGATTTGGAGAGAAATCTTGGCAAATTTCCAAATCCACCAAAACACCTGAGCCTTATAGATGGGGACATAAACCAACACTCAATGTTTCAGCAACAGAAATCAAGGAGTCACTAGCTGGCGAACATAGGGTATCTATAGATGAACAATTCAACCAGTTCAAAGAACTCTTTCAGAAGATAACAGATTTCATACAAATGAAACTGAAGGAAATAAAAAACATGTTAGCAAGCCACAATACCAGATATAAACAGCTGGAGAATTGTACAAAGTCGAATACAAAAGGCAAGTGAGCATTAATAAAGAATTCAACAAAGAAAAGGACAGACAAATCATTGGAAGAAAATATAATGTACCTATTGAAAAAGACACAAGAAAGCCAGTATTAATAAAGAAGTCAAAAAAGAAAGGACAGACATGGGGCAGGAGAAATAGCACAGCGGTAAGGCACTTTTGCCTCTACTCCAGGACAGACCCGGCTCGATTTCTGGCATCCCATATGGTCCCTCAAGCTTACAGGAGCAATTTCTAAGCACAGATCCAGTTGTAACCCGAGCATTGCCGTGTGTGGCCCAAAAACCAATAAATGAATAAACCTTTAAAAATAACATTTTTTAATAATAATAATAATAAAATAAAGGACAAATGATTGGCAAAAATGTAAGGTACTTATTGAACAAAGACAAGAAATGATCTCTGAATGATAAGAATACCAGTGGGAAGAAAAAGTGAAAGAAGAACAGTGAGAGAGATAACAAGAGAAACTTTAAAACTCTGGAAAGAGGCTGCAATACAAATCAGAGGTTTTAAAAAAAAA
>PVKC010030106.1:0-14933 GCA_004027635.1 Crocidura indochinensis | reverse complement strand
TGGGGAGGGGAAGGTCACATTCAGCCACTTAGCCGCACTCAGAAGTTACTCCAGGCTCTCAATTCAAAAATTAATCCTGGCAGACCATTTGGGATAGCAGGGTATCCCAGCTTGGATCGGCTGAGTGCAAGGCAAATGCCCCATCACTGTGCTTTCACTGGCCCTCTCTTTAGCAACATCTTTAGAAGAAATTATCTTTTTTTTTGGGGGGGGGGGCACACCCAGTGACGCTCAGGGGTTACTCCTGGCTATGCGCTCAAAAGTCGCCCCTGGCTGGCCTGGGGGACCATATGGGTCACGGGGGATCTAACCGAGGTCCGTCCAAGGCTAGCGCGGTAAGGCAAGCACCTTACCTTTAGCGCCACCGCCCGGCCCCAGAAGAAATTATCTTAGCTAAATTTTAGATAAAAAAAAAAAGTGCATTTCATTATTTCCTTAATGTGATTAGTATTTTCTTTGCTGCATTTACTTTCTGCCACTTTTTTTCTCCATTATTAGATTAATACTAATTTGAACTAGAAGTGAGGTCAGAACAGTGCTGAAGGATCCTGAGCTTTTTGCAAATTGTTCAGTGCAGTAATGTACAAGACTATTAAACACTATAGTTACTTTTGTAATCAGGCTGTATAAATAATAAAATTAATTATGAATATTAGAAAAAATAAAAGTAATTGTGCCATGAATCCCCAAAATTAATTAAGTTAAATTTAATAACCTTATTATAATATTGTTCCATGAGTTCATCTGATTATTTTATCCTAACATGATTAACAGCTATTTATGATCAAGTGGTGGAGATATAAAACACTAGAAACACTTCTACTAATTTTATTTTTGAACCTAAGCATTTCCAAATGCTAATGAATGACTAAAATGAACTTGGCTGAAAAAGCCTACTGAAATTTATTGGTTCTTTTCCATGTGGCAAAGCCAACAGACACTATAAAACAAGAGTTAAAGGAAAATGGAAAAGTTAAAAAATGCCAAGAAAGTTTGATGGAGTTTCAAAAGCATTTTCTAAGAAGGATGTAGAAAGGAAAATAACAAAATTAAAAGCAAAACCTAATAGCTTTAGGTTTCAAAATAGTGAGCCGAGAAACAGTTGTAAAACTTAAGTTTAAATTAAAAATTGAGACACTTGATTTTTACTATTGAAATACAGACGAGTTGTCCTCTATTCCCTCAAAGAAACTACAGAAAACCTTAAGGTGATTCAATATGATTTATTCTTTCCAAGTGTTATTTAAAACAACTTTTCCCAGAGTACTTGATGTAATGTTCTTTATAAGTTTAGGGGGAAATAAAGAAAATATTGAAAAATCTCTGTCTTCATTCATCTCAAATCTTAATGCAGGTTTTCTTTTTTTTTTTTTTACAGTAAAGAAGCATGTAACCATCACTGGGTTTTCAAATTGATAAATTGAACATTTTAGCCATTTCAGCCAATTTAATAGTATTCAGTGATATCTACTCTTTCTTTTTTTATATATTGTATGACTTCCAGCAGATATGACAAATAGCATGATAGGATAAGTATTTAACTTTATAGAAATAGTTGTTTAATTTTGAAGACCCAAATGCCAAGTTCTTTCTTGTAATTTTTAAAAGGAACAGTTTTGTAATTTATATAAAACATGCATTTTATTTTATAAAAACAAACTGCCATTTGAACATAAAACTTTTACTATAAAATTATAATTCTATGCGATTAGAATGTCACTTCTATATGGTATAGATTTAACTCTGCCACAAATATGGTTTTAAAATCAAGGTTTACTTCTTTGAAAAACAATAAAATGAGAACTTGAGGTTGTGCCAAGCAGCCTTGTTGCTTAGCTTTTCCAGATCTCAGAGCTTTATGAATACCTGTCTGTGTCTCCAAATGGAGATCAGCCAGGAAGAAGTGAAACACTATTTATGATTTTTGTTCCAATTGTTTCAGAAAATGCAAAACATTGGTCGGCTGATGAAGGAGTTTCACATTACTTGCAATTATTATAGAACATACTCATAAGAATATAACCACTCATACTGTTGTTCTCAGGAAACACATTCCTTTTGAAATGAGTTATTACCTTCTCCATTCAGCTTATAATTAAATAATTCACTTGATGTATTTGGAAATATAAATCAATGTATTTATTCAACACCAAAAAGGCTGTCTCCAATTTAGATTCATTTTTATCTTATTCTGTCACTCTAATTAATATCAAGACAACAAGATGAACAAATAAAAATATGTTTGTTTCCACTTCTAGCAATTATACATTTACAGTAACTTCAAATTCAGTATTTATGGGGTTTACTTAATTTATTGTGATACACAAAGTGAAAGCTGAATTTTGTATTCTTTCAGTTTTCATTATGATTTGTAGTATATTATTGCATGTTAGTTTTTATCCTATTGAGAAGATTAAAAATTTGTTCGACAATTTTGAAATCACTCTTTAAATCTTATTTTAAAGGAAATATGAACAATTGTACAATACAGAATATGGGAATTAGAGAAAGATGGCAGGAAGAACTAAACTGAATCAGATATTTTCTAGGGTTTTTTTGATATCTTAATTTTTTGCCTAAAAAGAGTCAAATATAATTTCAGGATTTTTTAGAGCAATGTGTGTGAGATAAGGAGAAAGAGAAAATTAGGTATATAAAATGCATATCAAAATATTAATTTTACACATAGCCAAATATCTTTATAAGTTATATATATATATATATATAAGTATATATATTTGGTTTGTGGGCCACACCCTGTGACACTCTGGCTTTGCGCTCAGAAATTGTTCCTGGCTTGGGGGACCATATGGGACTCAGGGAGATAGAACCATGGTCTGTTCTAGGTCAGTCACATGCAAGGCAAATGCCCTACCATACGCCACTTCTTCAGCACCTATAAGTTTTATATTCTATGAAGTTTTTCTATGTGTCTGCGAGCACAAATAGCTCTCACTGACTTTTGATGTCCCATAAGAAAAATTGCATAAAATTTAATTATATTCATTCTTATTTGCTAAAGTTTTGCTTTAGTTGAGATATAATATTATTAAAATGTTTTTATTAAAATGTTTTTATTAACTTCTTTTCTTTTTAACAATAATAAAATAGCTAAAGGTAGAAACAAAGAAACTTTATGGTAATTATTTTATATAATAATTATAGGCAAAGAACATTTGCTGGGTAGAGGCACATATTTATTATCATCTAAATCTGAAATTTTTAAGAAAACTAGAGCTTTTATGTTAAAAATTTCAAGCAAGAGATTAAGCAATATTAGAGTTTATATTGCATTATAAAATTAAAAATTACATAGTATTTTATGTAATGTAAAATTAAAAAATACTTTCAATGTCTCAGTATTATGTCATTCATTTTCTTTGCTTTTTGTATTTTTATATTATATTTTTATTTTATTTAATTAATTAATTTAGTTGTTTTGGTTTTGGGGACACACACGGTGGCATTTAGTGTGAATCCTGCCTCTGTGCTCACAAATCGCTCTTTTCAGACTCAGGGACCACATGGGATGCTGAACCCAGGTCTGTCTTGATTTGCTGCATGCAAGGTAAATTCCCTACTGCTATGCTATCACTCTGGCTCCTGTTTTTTGATATTATTTAATAATCAATATAGTCAGAGTTAAGGTAATAGCTCAAAGCAAATATACATGTCATTCATAAGGCGCTCAAGATTGAGCCCCAGCAATATCCAACCCCTGCTTAGTGACAGATATATACTGGTGACCTATAATCACTACCGTGGTAGCATTGGAGACCTCAGCCCTGATTTTCTAAGTTTTTTTAGAGTAGCCTAACAAATAATTTCTGCTTCCCCTTAGCAGCATTGTTATAATGTCATATTTCTACCTCTCCTAGCAATTCTTACCATAAATCCTGGAATTCACAATGCTAGTTTGAGAATATTGTCAAATTATCATAAAATTTTACATATAGAAAATTCTATTGATTTTATATTGATATGTCAATATAATTATATATACATACAAATTATATATTATCAAACTGTCATAAAATAACAATTATGCTTTTAGGCTATGCTCTATATATTAAACACTATTATTTTATGCATACTTGAACTTGATTAACAACAACATTTGACTCTCACCACCCTGCCTCTACTAGTTCTTACAAAAATTAAGGGAGAAAATCTGAAATTTGGTCTTTGGGTATAGTCATTTCATTTTCATTGTCAAAAGTAAACTAAGTTATGTTCATGAAGTAATTGCACAGTGGGTATGACATTAACCTTCCTTGCTTGTGGTTGATCCGGGTTCCACCTCCAGCATCCGATATGGTCCTCATGGCTACTGAGTATAGAGCCAGGAGTAACTTCTGAGTGCCGGCAGGTGTGGCCCCAAACCAGACAAACAAGATATTTTTATTACATGCTATGTCAGTTTCTGTTCATATGCTTTATCTCTGTGTCTAATATTATTTTGGTAAATACCAGATTTTAGCATTTGGGTGGCATCATCTGTAATTCTGGATTATCTCTTTCTCACTTCCATGCTTCTCAATTATTACTTAAGAAAGTATGCTATTTTTTAAGCATAACAATGTTAGCTTTTCTTAGTTATTATAATATCACTGCTTCTTTAAAGATAAATTAATGAGTTTTTTGTTTCTCATCTCAACTTCTAAAAGTGATACTGGTGGAATTATTATCATTACTCAGGATTGTTGTTCTAAGCAAAGGTCTTTTGATTTCATATTTCTCTTTTTTTAGAAATGTTAACTATCAAACTTCTCTTATCTTCATTGTTGATATTTTATCATAATTTTACACCACCCACTTGAATTAGTTAATTCACAATTATGAATCTTCCTTTCAATATATTTTTATTATCCCCCTCTCTAGCTTCTCTCCACTCAGAGAATAACTTCTTGAAAGAGTTAACTGCACTTATTTTTTCCAGTGTCTTCACAACTTGCCATTTTTCTCACTACAGCTTCCATTTAGTTCTACCATTTTAGGGAAACAAATGTACCAAAATAACCTACAACTTCTTTCTAAGTAGCATCGTCCTTTCAACTATTTATTGTCTAACTCAGTAACCTTTTGTATTGATTGACTGTCCCTGTTTTTCTACTGAACTCTTCCCTTTACTATCATCTTTGTCACCCTAGCTTTGCTTTTCTCCCTATCTATTGAGAAGGGCCTTATTAATCTCATGTATATTTTTTTCTACTTGGTAGCCTTTAAAATTAGATGTCCTTACTTTATAATCCCTCTTATGCTTTGGAATATCACCCATAAGCCCCATTGTTAGTAATTTCCCCCTGGACAACTGTTGAAACAACTGCTTTGATTTCTAGAGTAGCTCACAATAATTTAATGTATGATACTCAAGAAGGCAGCCTGTCCAACATTGAATATAGCTTTCCAAGAAACTAAAGTATGTGCCAGCCAATAAAGAGAATCTACATTTAGATAGTGTCCAGGCTAAATATCTTGGTAACAACATTCATCCTTTCCTTTGCTTTTCATTCTCATCAAACTAATTTGATGGTATTTTTTTAGCAATTTTACAAATTTATTGTCTATTCGATTCTGTATAAATCTTCTAAGCAAGCTATTTGAATCTAGACATTTGTTGTTACTATTTGTATTTGTTTCTGTTCTTACTTACTTTACTTAATCGTAAAAATAAAAGGAGATTTAGCATCATAAGTGTCTATTAGAACTGTGTGAGGGCCTAAAAAAGCTCTTTGGAGTTTTTCAGTAGTGAAGATGAAGACCAAAGGACTTTTAGATTAATAACTCTCCTAATCTATAGCATAACTTTATAAAGTTCTAAATGCTTCAACAATGTATCAATATTTCTTTTATACCAATTTTAAGTTTTAATTATGAAGTTATTAGTCATTTCTGCTTATAATGATCTCAAATATTTCCAAGTTGCTCTTCATTTTATTAGTATTTCCAATTTATGTTTCATCTAAATGCTAAATGCTTTAAAAGCATTTTCTCTATGAAGATGAGTGCATTAATTATTTTTGCAAATTATCTAGCTTTATTGAGCTTCAATTTATTGATCTAGCATTACTGATCTTCAAAATTATCCTCTGATTCCTGTTAAATATTCTTTCTCTTTCTGTTATTTCGATAGGAGCTATGTTTTGTAATTTAATAATTATTATATCAAAACAAAATTCCCTTCAGAATCCCTTCAGAATTTTCCATGTCAATTAAGAGTTAAACTCTGGGTTAAAAAATCTTATAATCATCTTTAAGTGCTTTTTCCACTCACCATCTCATAGGTAGAGTGTCTTTATATTACTTTTAGATCAATACATCTAATAGCTTTCACACTTAATTTTCTGGCCCAAGTCACCATCACAAAGTAATGGTTTGTTGTCCTTATATGGATAACTAAAATAGTAAATATATTTACAGCTTCTCCCCCTTGTACCCGACAAACTTTGCTCAAAATAATGACTAGAATTATCTTTTAAAATTTAAGACAGGGATTAAATTGATAGTATAGAAGACAATGTTCTTGCTATAAATGTGGCCAACTCGAGTTTAGTTCCTGGCACTCCCATATATCTGCCAAGCTTTTCAGGAATAATGCCTGACTACACACCAGAAATATGTCTTGAGTACCATCAAGTGTGAACCCCCAAAACAATGACAAAAATACAAGTTATAACATACTGATTATGCCTCATCTGTAGAAAAAATTTTATTTGATTTTGATAGGTACACTTTCTCCTTTTTCCTCTATCTCTACCTCACTCTCTACCTCATTCCTTCTCGCTCTCAGTTCTCTCTCCTCCTTCTCTTCCTTTATTTTCTCTTTCTCTGTCTCTCTTGCCTGAACTTTCAGTGTTTCCCCTGGTTCATTTACCTTCAAGCACTCCTTCAAGTGTTTGCAGTGACATTTTTCACATTCAGGATTTGATCCAACTACAACTATTTTGGGTATTAGTTTCAGACACATTTATGTTCAAAATTGCACTAGATTCATTACTGACTGCTTATTAACTTTTCCACATAATGTTTTCTTACTTAATACTTTACTATTTTTGTAGTGGGATACATTCATCTTTGTATTGATACACAATCTACTCTTTATTTCTCTCCTCTCAAAAGTCTGTCACCTCTAGGAAGAAATTATTGTGTCTGATTTGGTTGCTCTATTTCTTGCAAAAATGCGTTTTTTAATAAATGCTATAATGCAGTAAGCATTAATGACCAGAATAATGAGTTATATAAATAAAAATATATTTAATTATTTTTATATTTCTATATAATCTACTATGTGGGACGTTCAAGCAATAAAGTAAAGCTAAGAAAAGATTATCAATCATTGATTGAGAGGTTTATTTTTAAAAAATGAGATATATAAAAAGTAATACCCCAAAATATCTATGCCAATATTAATAATATACATATATTAAAATTATCTGAATTATAATTTTATTTATAGTAGAGAAGAAATTACATAATTATGATTATTATATTATATATGATTATATATTATATTATGTATAATATATTATGTTATCATATATTATAATAATATTATTGTTATTATTCTTATACAAAGACTGTGAGAAAGTATACAACAACCTATTCAAGAAATAGGAAGAAAAGGTACAGGCACTTTTCTACAACAAACAAATGAATGGCCAGTAGGCACATGAAAAAAATAGAAATTGTTTCTTACTGTTATCAATGAAATCTAAAGCAAATGACAATGAAATATTACATCACAACAGACAGACTTGCATATATCAAAATATATAGGAAGTATGTGTTGTTGAGGGTGTATTACAAAAGGAAAATTCAAGCACTGCTATGGAATTGTTGTCTGGCTAAAATCCTCTTAAATTAGTATGAAAATTTCTCAAAATACTAAGAATTGAGCTACCATAAAACCAGGATATTCCACTTCTGGATATCTATCATTATTAGAACATAAAACATCCTTTTGAAGAACACCATTCACACACCAATATATGCACACCGTTATTTACTACAGTACCTAGTACAGAGCCTAAGATATGAAATCTACCTAGATGTTCAATAATAAATTAGTGGATTATGAATATGTTGCATATATACACAAGAAATGGAACCAGAGTGATAGCACAAGGGGTACAGCATTTGCCTTGCACTCTGCCATCCCTAGTTAGATATCTGGTATCCCATATGGTGCCCCAAGCATCCCTAGGAGTGATTTCTAAATGCAGAGCCAGGAATAAACCTCGAGTGTCACTGGGTGTGACCTCAAAATAACAACAAAACAAAACAAGAAATACTATGCAGCTGAAAAAAATAATGAAGATATGCACTTCATTGCAGTGCAGATTGACCTAAATTATTATGTGAAGTAGCATCAGTAAATAAAGAACACAAAGATGATTTTATTTGTCTGTGATATATAAATAGATGGATAAAGAAAGCAATGTACTAAAAAGGTAATTCTTAGATCATGCTTGACCATAGAATTTAAGGAAGACAAGAACAGAGAAGAAAAGAAATTTGAAGATTGGAAAAGGTGGGCAGGTGATAACATGAGTAGGGGTGTAAAAGATTTGAGTATGTTGGTGATGTCATAGAATGGCAGAGCTATATATTCAAACTATAGCATAACCACTACTGAAAACTTAAGATCCAAACTTCAACAGTCAAATTGAAAACCTGTTAAGGTAGGCAGGAGTGAATCTATGAACACTAGTGGTGGGAACTTGGCACTGTTGCTGGGTTTGATCTAAAACTCAACTATGATTTTTGTCTATCACATGCTTTAAAAAGATATAAGATTAAAAAAAAGATATGTTTTAGACTTAAGATATACAAATAATGTTAGGCAAATGGATCCTAATTTGTCAGACCATTAGCGTTTAAAAATAAATGACTTTTTTTTTTTTTTTTGGTTTTTGGGCCACACCCAGTGACGCTCAGGGGTTATTCCTGGCTATGCGCTCAGAAGTTGCTCCTGGCTTGGGGGACCATATGGGAACCGGGGAATCGAACCGCAGTCCGTCCTAGGCTAGCGCAGACAAGGCAGGCTCCTTACCTCCAGCGCCACCGCCCGGCCCCTAAAAATAAATGACTTTTAATGGTGATATAAAATAAGATATACATGAATCTATGCTTTCACATATACATTAATACTAAAGTTGCATAGCATTAGTGAATACTTTAAAATCATTAGATTTTAGATTATTTAATACATCCAATAACACTTGTTTATTGTCTACCATGGTAAGTGAAAAGATATTTTTAAAATTACATCTACTAAGATACATTGATAACACACCCATTTAAAAATGTAATAAAAACAACCTGTAATTAAAGTAAAGATGTTTGAACATAGCATAACCTTGAAAGAGTTCATCAGAAAGGTAGGAAAGGCCCCACATAAACAAATTGACTTCACAGCCTAAGATATTGGAGAAAGACCAACAAAATGAGATGAAAGCAAAGGGAAAGAAATTAATAAAACTTAGGCCAGAAATCAATGCATTAGAATCCCTATGAAAATAACAATCCAGATAATCAATGAAAATGATAGTTGGTTTTTTAAAAATATATACATGATTGATCAACCTCTAGTAAGATTTATATAGAAAGAATGCCCTAATAAACAAAAGAAGAGAAATCACAAAAGACACCACAGAAATTATTTCAAAGGATAGCGATTACATTGAGAATGTTTATGCTATGAAATAAACCTAGAAGAAATGGCTAAAATCTTGGACTCTGATAGGCTCCCAAGACTATATAAAGATGAGTTGAATGCCTGGACTGACATGTATCTATCTACTGAAGAAAAGGTAAATAAAAGTCTTTCTCCCTCCAAAACAAACAAACAAACAAACAAAAAGGCTTAGATGTGAATTACTTCAAATGTTAAAGAGGATCTACTGCCAATACTTTTCAGGATCTTCCATAAAATTAAAGGGAAAAAAACCACTCTCAAATAGTTTCTATAAAGCAAATATCACACTGATATACCTCCCTTAGAAAATTACCTAGGGACCAAAAAACACAATGCTGAAATATTCATTGTAATACTATTCACACAAAATCTGCAAACAACTCAAGAATAGATGAGTGGATTTACCTGAAGAAGTTGGGGTACATCTACACAAAGGAATATTATTCAGCTGTAAGAAAAATGTAATCACGAAATTTGCTTATACTGAACAAACATGGAGAGTAACACGCTGAGTAAAATGAGACAGGAGAGGGACAGACATGGAACAATCACACTCTTCTGGAGCACATTAAAAATCATGGTATAAGACTAATACCCAGAGATTAGGAACAATGGTAAAGATTAGAACAAATTCAGTTAAGAATGAGAAGAACCACTTTGACAATAATAGTTGGAAATTAGACAAGAACTAGACAAGAACTGGAAATTGAAAGGAAGTAAAGTGAGATATACAAGATACCCCTTCAGTACTTGTATTGCTGATGACAGTGTTTATAAAGAACATAAAGGATAAAATGAGTGGCATAGGGAGAAGAAAAGTGTCTGCAATACATCCAGTCTAGGAGTGGAGATTGGTGGTTGAATGGGTAAAGGAGGAAATTCGTGGCAGGATATGAACAGTGTGAAAAGATGGATGTTGAATAATTAAAACTCAACTGTCAACAATTTTTAGCTCACTATTACAGATTAAAAGATTAAATTTTTTAATATTTAAAAATGTTTGAACATTGACATTTCAGTAAAAGCTGAATAAAGGAGGAGCGTCCTAAAGAATAGCTAATAGAAAATTAACTTGAAAGTAAAAATATTAAAAAATATCAGCAACCTTATTGTTACTTGTACAACATATAAATTAAATGAAAAGTTTAGAATACTTTAATATTATTAAAAATTAAAAAACTTGTGGTACATACATTTAGAACAAATAGAAATTAATGATAACTAAAATTGTTAATTTAATGCATATTAATTTGAAGATCAATATCTATCAGTATTAATGTAGATATAGAACGATTCCTGTAAAATAAATTCTTAATTTTCATTGGACATTTTTTTTTCACCAGAAACTTCAACAAAATACCTGAAATATATTCGGTAGTACATTTCTTTAAAATATATACAGTTACAAGCCATACTGTGTCAAGTGGAGGGACCATTTCAAATATAATATGTATGTGCTTAAAAATCTTTGTTTGTCTTAAATAAAAAATATGTACGTTCATAATATGAGACAGTTGCTAACAAGACAGTTCTAGAAACAATTTATACTCAACACAAAAATCTTAGAGTAGTAACTGGCAACCTTGCTTTATTCTCATTGTAAGGTGTGTTCTGCCAAATTTCTTCTGTACCAGCTGCTGTACAATGTTGTCAACCACATGCTCTTGGACCTGCAATATGTTTTTTAAGACACAGAGGAGTAAGACTGATGTGATATCTGTGAAATTTCAAATTTAGTTTCCATAGTTAATTTCTTCTTCTGACAGAAATAAAGGAAACCTAATATGAAATCAATGGAAATAAGGTCATTGTTCAAATATTTTATTCTAAATGTTTGTTTTATTATTAATGGAATCAGGGTAGTGGAATGGCTCAGCGGAAGAGTACTGGGCCTATGTTATTAATGGAATCCGAAAAGTTTATGGTAAAACTCTAAAGGAAAGTGTAAAATGAGTGTTTTTTCATCTGATTCTCATAAATTGTTATGCATGTGTGAGTGCAGTTAAATTACCTCTGGTCCTTGGTACTGAGAAGCACCATTCAAATACCACATAAGTAATTCAATAGGTTCAATATCAATTAAACTTAAAATATAAATAGCATTGGGACCAGTGATACCGCAGTAGATGGAGCACTTGCCTTGCATGTGGTTAACCAGGTTTGATTCCAGGGATCCCATATGGTCAATGAGGCACCACCAGGTGTATTTCCTAAGTGTAGAAACAGGAGTAACCCCGTGTGGGCCAATGTGACCCACCAAGAAAAAAAAGGCAAATTTAATAGCATAAATCTAAGGCAGGAGCAAAGTTATTAACACACCGGAATGAAATTATGGCTTAATTTATCCAGATATATGAAAATAATTTTTTGTGTTTTACAGTCTGATCCTTTGTCAAACAACCATGAAATATTGTTTTTTCGTGCTTTTTATATTGATTTGTACTGGGGCCCAAGCAATAGTACAGTGGTTAGGGTAAAGCAGTTGGTACACTGCTGAGCGAGTTTCAATCCCTGGTATTCCATTTTTGCACCACGAAAAGTATGTGGTTCCCAAACAAACAAACAAAAACCCAAACCAAAAACAACTTAATTGTTTTGGGGTAGCATTACTTTACAAGACGGAAGACCTATACTTAGTAACAAAATTTTATACCACTTTGAAATGAATATTTTTATTTGATGTCCACCACCCAAATATCAATATCTTCTCCCATCATCTATTGAGTCCCCTCTGCCTAAAGAGTTGCACTTAAAAAAGTGGGTCCAGAGAGATAGCACAGCAGTAGGATGTTTGCCTTGCACTCAGCCTACCCAGGATGGATGGTGGTTGATTCCAGGCATCGGTCTCCCTAGACTGCCACGAGTGACTTCTGAGAGCAGAGCCAGGAGTAACACCTCAGTACTGCCGAGTGTGATCCAAAAACCTAAATAAATAAATAAATAAATAAATAAATAAATAAATAAATACTCTAAAAGGTTAAAATTCCTGAGTTATATACAAATAGAACCTGTGTTATAAGAACTTAGTGCTGATATTGTTTGGTGCTAACTACGGTTATTTAGATTTCAGATGGAGGGGCTTATCCTACGGGTGCTTGAACTGTGAAACACCTGGAATTGAACACAAAATTCTAGCCTACAAAACATGCCCTCAGATGCATTCGAAATGCAAAAGCCTAAATAGACCTAAATGAATTTTCTGTGGCACTATTCACTAAAAATATTTTTAATAGGAAGTCCACATTACTTTCATGGGTAACATTTCTCTATAAATAATGTGCTAAATTACAACCTTGGAAAAAGATACATGTACTCACATTGAAGCCTGCCATGAAGGTAAAGAAAAGGAATAATGATAGTGGACTGCTACTCAGTTAAAGTTCTCTACTGATAATTTTTTGTCAGTATTAGGAAAAGAAATATTTCTTGTACCATATCAATAAGGCTTAAAACAACAGAATAGCACAACAAAGTAAGCTTATTCATATCTGATCCACTAAAAACAAGACTGAGTAAAGAATATTATGTTAAATATGGAAAATATGACCAGGAACTGGATAGGTTCCTGAGGCCCCACCATTTTCTCATCTGGCTCTCTGGTTAGAAAACTGTTCCAAGTGTAGCACTCAATCCCCCTAGTTCGCTGACTTCTTATAAACCACACTTTATAAATAGGTACTCATGAATGAGAGAAGAACCAGACATTTTGTCAATGTATTTGCCATCACTTACAACTTCAGTTCCTTACAGTTATTTATAATTTCAGTTTGTTTCAAACAGCTCTCTGCCACATTCTTTTCACTATTTTTCCTGAGAAGAAAATTATTTCAATACCTCTTATACTGGAAGCTCACTTTTAAGCTGAGTACTTTCAATCAATGATTTTATAATAATTTGGCCAGACTTCCCAGTCTCACTGACTTCGTTCATACAAACATTCCTCTCTCTTCTTTCTTTCTCTCTCTCTCTCTCCAAACTTTCTCTAACTGATGGCTATTAAATTAATATCTAGTTATTATTATACTGTTTCTATTTATATTGCTATTCCTTTTATTTGTTCTTTACGTAAAATGCAAACTAAAAGCAAAAATGGTAATCAATTGAATTTTCTTTAATAGTTTATGATTAGATAAGGAATGAATCTATGCAATCAAATATACTAGTTACTTTTATTTTAAATATTTTATATCCTTAGGTATGTTGACATAGACTATTAAAACTTTATTTTCCTTTGTTTTCAACTATTAAAAGTGCAAAATTTGGGAAAAGATAGGAACCAATGATGAAAACACTTTAAAGTTGACAGTTGCATACCATATGCCATGTTTTTCTTACAAATGGAACATGATTTAGATTTAAAGTCAGTTTGAACACTGTAACTTTTAATACAGACATTCAAGTAATTGCTTGTGTGAATTTTGGAAAAAATAACTAAAACAGAGTTTATTTGACTCTACGCATTCCAAACGAAACTCCTTTTCCACCATGAGTTATGACACTAGGGGAATAATCAGAGTAATTAAAGTCAAAATCAAAAAAGTGACTAAGATGTCTCCTTTTACCTATTCCCAACAGACTGTTGAAGAGAAAGGTTTTTTGGATTTTGGGTTTTGTTTTGTTTTGTTTTTTTGGGGGGTCACACCCAGCTGCGCTCAGGGGTTACTCCTGGCTCTACACTCAGAAATCGCTCCTGGCAGGCTCAGGGGACCATATGGGATGCTAGGATTTGAACCACCAACCTTCTGCATGCAAGGTAAATTACCCACCTCCATTCAATCTCTGGGACCCCAGAGAAAGTTTTTATATTATTTCTTTTTTTTTCTTTTTCAGATGGCCTGGAACCTAGTGCTTTGCAAGAGCAGACTTTCAGGTTGGTGGGCATTCAAATATCTTTGTTTTTCTATGAGGTATTGGAGTCACAACAGATATTTTATTAAACTCATTTTTTTACTGAAATATACTATACATAATAATGCTACAATATACTTTCCTCTTAAGGGGTTTTTATTTGTAAAGCTATATAGCTGAGTTACATACTTCTTCACAGAATACACTTTAAGATTACAGGATATTTATTTAAACTAAATGAACATAAACTTATTTATATTAAATGAATTTCTATTGCATATAGTAAATTTGACAGTTAATTTATTGCTTATGAAAACAGTTCATCAAATGTTTATTAAATAAAAGATTTATAAATGTTTACTTTGTTAAAGATGAAAATATCATTAAG